>BJBW01016088.1:34117-45650 GCA_004320125.1 Scolopax mira
TAAAATAAAAGCAGTCATCCTACACAGATGCAAGACAATGAAGAAGAATAGAGATCTTTCTCACTTACCAAACTGAACAATATTGGTACATATTGGTACGTTGAACACCTAATACAACTTTGCTTAAAACACAGACCTTGCTATTGTATGTTTCATGCTGCACCACTCTTAACAGAACATTAAGTCATGCCAGGCTGATTTATGACAAGAAAACTTCCCAGAGTGGAGTGAAATGCATCACACAGTCACATTGCACTCTTAAATGCGAATAGGATGTGTTTAATTAGTCTGAAATTTGGAAAATTCATGACAGGTGTCATCTGTTTCTCTTTTCTCCAACATGGTAGGGAAATGACATTTTTGTAACTTGTTGGTCTTCCCTCATTTCCTTAGTTAATTCCAGATACTTAATTTCTATCCAGGTGGCAAAAGTATCTAGCTATTTGCTGCATGTCGCTTCTGTCTGGGAAGATGAGTCATAGCATATGACAATAAATTCAGTAAACTTGACTTACTGCAAAGCAACTCAAATGCAAAGAACTGTATTTTCACTTGGACGCAGTTGAAATTAATTTGAAAACTGAGTACTCTGTCATTTGAATGACTCTTTGGATGATTAGTAAAAAGGTAATAGAAACATCAGAGACATCATCCCAGATCTATTCACATTTTAGGTCCTCTGTCTCAAAGTAGTAGAGCAAATGCTTTTGGAAAGAGGGTCAGTGTTGCTTTCAGTGGGACTATATGAAACTTTTGGTCTCCTCCCAACTTTTCTGCTTCGTTTAACAGCTACTCACCTTCCCAATTCCCATAAGAAATGTAGCAGAATATGAAAGTGAGAAAATACTAACTTGCTCATCTGGAATATCCATTTAATAAGTGGAATAAAACCAGAAATGGTCTAAATAGGGACAAATATCTTGTTTCTTAAATCTGTCTGTTCCTGTAGGAAATCTTTTCAAAAGGTTATAAATAAGAGAACATCTATTTTAGAAACAGGCAACACATTTATTCCTAGCAGCAGATCCAAACATGATGAGTAATCTGGCATAGAGCTGTTAAATTTAGCAGCTGCCATCCACCTTGGGCAGAACCATACCTCATTTTGTCTCTACTTGAACCTAACATAGTCAGTCTCCTGAATTTCCCACTCAAGATGAAATTTAAATAAAAATATCACAACTAACAGAATGTAAATACTTGAAACCGTCAAAAAACTGAATAGAAAATGAAAATGATTCAGTTTGCAAAAAGAATTGCAATCTTGGAACACTAAAAAACATTCTTCTATTCTTCAGTGACAAGGCATGGTCTTGTTTAAAACACAATAAAGACAAAACATGTCTGCTTGGAATTGGAGGTAGTGATGAAAGGTAGATGTACATAGATAATTCTTAGGTGTCACAAAAGAATATAAACTTTTAAACTGCTCCCATGAATTTTAACATATACAGAAATATATAAATATACTTCTGTTACAATGTCATCCTCCTAGAGATCTGTAGTGTTTGCTTAAGCTTCCTTTATGTAAGGAGAAGTATTTTTACATTGCAGTTAACTTCTTGAGAAAAAAGATGCTACAAAATTTGACTTGTCATTCCTGTCAAATAACAATTTTAACAGAAGATTGTTTGGGCTTCCCAGTGGGAAACTGGTGGTAGAGAAGGAAGTTGCTTTGTTTTACTTTACTGGGCTTTACATTTTCAAAAAACAGGATAGGTAGTCACCTGCTTTGTCTACTCTGGACTGAGACAGAGATACGAACTGTAGAAATCAGCTTAATTTCAGGCCCTTAAGCAAAAACCAATAAAGACATACACTATCATAAGGACAGCATTGCCTTTTCTAATACAGGATCAGATAAAAGTGACTGAAAGAAAGTGATCTACTTGTAGACAGAAATCACTACATGCACACTTGTATGGGAGTTCTACATCTTAGATATCATTTGGGTTGGACTTATTTACTTAAAAACCTTTTCCCAATTCGCAAAGACGATCACTAAATTCAACAATTTGATAAAGATCACATGACCATAAAATAATTATTTTAAAGTACCCATTCTTATTTAAGTTTCCTGAATAAATAATGTAAAAGAATACTTTTCATTGTACCAGATGTTCACTTGTAACAAAATAAAAAAGCACAGGCAGAGTATATGAGAAATTGACCACAGCATGGTCACACAAGAGAATCATATACCTGGACAAAAAGTAACTTGAGACCATGAGCTTCTATATAAGCTTTGGAGATGGAATCATGGATGACTAAATGTCCTGAAAAGTCTTAAAAAAGAATCAATGTTCTGAAATGAGATCCCACCAACACTGTTGAAACCTATAATTTTCTTGTGAATCTCCAGTCATTTATTTCATGTGGCTTTCACAGAGCCTGAAACAGTCTCTGCTTTGTGATTTTTTTCTTGCCTTTTTTTAAAGAGTGAGCTGAGAAAAATATCTAGAAGTAAAAAACTTTTAATCTTGTAGCATTTTCTTAGTGAATACAGAAGATTTCATTACTAGCCATAAAGCCTCCGCCCTCAACATGAGAGATTTTCATTAGAAGCATTCTAAATTCATACTATAATTTCAAGAAAAAAAAAATCTTATGAGTTTACTCTAGTTTTACAGTTACAAATCCTGGGGATTAATTTCTTGAAAACTAGCATAGTGCCAAAGTAATACATTAATGACTGAGGTTTAAATCTTGCTATCAAAATCCCAAATGGAGAACAGTGAATTTCCATTCTGCACAGGGTATTATCCAGGTATGAATCAGCCATATCATGACTATGGAGATACTTGTCTTGGATCTATGTATTCTAGTTCAAGCAAGTGAAATAGCATGGGATCACCTTAGTTCTGGAAACAGAGGCCTAACCTGTATTTTATTTTTGAATTATTCCAACCTCTCTTCCTCCAACTTGTAACAGTGAAGAGCTGACACAAGTTCAAACTCACTTTGACAAACTTTAGTCAAACCATATCTAACATAAGTTTTGACTACATAAAGACTGACCAAACCCCTCAGCAATCTCACCAATACATGCTTTGCACACTAATCCATAAAATCAGAGTAACCATATTATTATTCTAAAAAGATAAATCTGAACACAAGCTACAAAAATCAGAGAAGCAGTCCAACTGGTTAAATTATTTAGAAAATCCACATAGGCACAGAGTAAACATCCGTGAATGAAAATTAAATAATATGTCTGGGATTTCTCTGAACACCAAAAGCAAATTTCATCTACCAACAGTTGCAATTTTTCCATTATGCTCAGTTATATTTTTATAATTTTTCAGAAATAATTTCAAAGGTATAGGAAGGAATCCAATTTTCAGTGTGTGGAAATTCAAAATCCAGAGGTTGTCTTCCTCTGGTCTTGTTATTCAAAACAGTCTGCCTCCTATACAATGCAATCCAAAACACATTCCGAGATGACTCAAGGGCAAAAATTAGTGATGAACTTTCTTAACAAGCACGGAAATCTACTCCATCCCCTCTTCAATTTCAGGACTACTTCCAAAACTCATTGAGAGACAGGACATGCAAAGCCTGTGCTTTTACTGCATAGCAGTAAAAGCATAATGAGCTGATCGTTTAGGGCCTGATAGAAGCTCACCGAAGTCAATACAATCCTTTCTGTTGATTTCAATGGCTTTTATACCAGGCCCTTAAATTGACTGTTAAAAACGTCTGAATGAGTGATTTTGGCTCGGTATCACCACACCCACCCTATTTTGCTGATTGGTGTTTGTTGGTGATTTGGCAAATGCGTTTCTACATGACACAGCAGAAAAGACAAAGATCAGAAATAGCACTTTGTCAGTCAAAATCACTTGCCTGGTGTTAGACAGTTAAAACTATTAAGCACTGGCTGCCAATTTCAGCCAGTTAAACGCTGCTGCAAATGAAAGATGAAGCATTGCATGAAGCCATGCTAAAATGGATAGAAGGATGGTTACTTACCAACGGGGCGAGCTGTTGACATTACAATGGTGTAGTGAGAACATAAAAAAGAAATTAAAAAAAGAAAAGAATATCTGTCAGAATGCATGACGTGTAATGTTACCTTCTACTATGGATACTACCGTGATTGTTAGCCCCTCAAATGACAGCCTAAGTTAAATATTTACCGTTGTTACTGTTTACTTATGTGCCACTATTACCACATTTACTTGAGCATAGCATCTGAACAAGCTGACTGGAACCATTCTCTGAGAAATATTTTTATTATCTTCATGTGCCATCATCAAGTATCATTGCTAATGCCTGATAAAACAAAAATTGCATTACATTAGCACAAACTTTTAGATCCTGATGAACATATCAATTTAAGCTGCAAACTGCCAAGTGTCATGACAGAAATGCAATGTGTTTGCTTTCCGAGTCAAATACCAATTGAATTTTAAGCATGGCCAGTCAGTACAGCAGTAAGGGCTACACAAAGCCCAGGACAGTTTTTCTCATTCAATATTGGGCATGAAAGCTTACAGCACACTGTTTTTTCCTCACTGACAGTGCTGATGAAAATACAACAAAGAGGCTGAAATGGCCACAGGGAATTCAACCCAGAACCTCCCAAATTACTGCTTAGATAACTTCTACTTCCTAAAAAAAAAATTGCTGCGGAATGATGGACAGTTTAATACTGTTTCAGGTTGATATCAAGATTGAAAGCTGCTGCTGCAACAAGTGATTTCTTGATTATAGCAACAGCCTTTCATTATACTTGTGCTGGGGAAGAGGGGCTGTCAGCCCTTCTGTTAATAAAATACAGACATCCCCTTTCAGAGGAGCTGAAAAGTTGGACGTAAAATTCACCCCAGGTAGCATTTAGGTAGGCCAAACTTCCCTTATCTTAGCAGTCACATATTTCTGAGCAACAGTAATTTATTTTTTTTTAAAGATAACCAGCTCTGTATACTTATGTGCAGGCTAGGGTCAAACGTAAGATATGCAGATCCAGAGGTAATACAGTATGCAAGGACTCTCTTACTTTTCAGCCCTTCTCCAGCTTTATCCTTACTTTGGCATAACCACTTCATTTAACTATTTCAAGCCTGCTGCCCTTTCTCACCCATCACGTATTTGAAGCTTTTCTCTCTTCTGGTGTTATAGACATATTCCATAAGAAGGAATAAGAGTGATGTGCACTTTTCCAAGAGAGGACATGAAGGCTGAGCCCCTGATTTCAAATTCTGTTACTGTTTGTGACAAGGTAATGCAAACTTCCTGACTGCATCCTCATCCTCTGCTTTGAGAAGATGGAGTCATGAATGAGGGATCTAAGGCTAATGCTGCTATTGCCAGATTTGAAGCTGTAACCACATGACACCAGTAAAAATTAAGGCATCCTTGAAGTAAACTTTGAAGTGCTATGCATTTTGGCTCCTCTACACGACGAGTGGTTATGCTAAAAGCAGTTTCAGGCAAAATTGGCAAAAATTTAAGAATTCAGAATTAAGGCTTCCTTTAATTAAAAGAACTGCTGTTCATAGACCCTTAAAAGTCAATGGGCGTTTGCATAGTCCTTTGCTTTCAGAAAATTCAGAGTGATAACGTTCTCCATTTAATTTCTTGGCTTTTCTCATTTTCTGTCATATCCTGAACATTTAATATGCTTATAATATTGTGGCTTCCTTTGTGTTGGATAAACATTATGAATTTGACTATAAATGACAAACCCGGGGGGGGAAATACTCAAGATAATGAAAACCTGCTTTTACTGTAGGAAAATCGATTAAATTATATATTTCCTTGGGTTTTTTCACCTTAATTTCATCAGGTTCAAGCTTCAGTGATTTCAAAGGATTTTTTGCTTGGTTCTAGCTATTGTTTATATCACCAGTCTGGGTAGCAAATCTTGCTCCAATAATGTATACACAGTTCTAGGAGTGTTTAAAGGCTATCAAATTGGTCGCCAGATTTATTGGATACCATGATTCTGCCTGTGACAAAGAAACAGAGTGAGAGTATTTCTGGGAGTTTGTTGTAGTGACTATTTTTCTCACATTATAAAATGGAAGAACAATCTCTTACATATAAGCATGTAGTAGGTAAATTTATTTCTTCAGCTTAAAATGGGAAGAGCTCTATTATCACTTAATGTCTAAAGTGAACAGCATGGTAATATTTCAGCAGATGGATTATCACAATACTTTCTCCTCTTTGTTACATACTAACATCTCCTCTCCTACAAAGGCAGTCGGTGGGTTTTTTTCCCTTTGAATTCAGCAAATTAAACTGAACTGTGTCCATGCATTAAATGGATGGAAATGGAAGCTGGCCTCTTGGGTCAGTTGACCCCAGTTCTAATAAAGCAATCCATTGAGACTTTGAACATTTGATTTAATGTGTATGAAAAGAGAAGAACAGATAAAGCTAAAAATGTTTTTATTAACCTTTCACAGCTCTACTGAAAGCCGTCAGCATGCACCACTAAACTGTGAAATAGTGTCTGCATGATATCCATTGTGCCAAATTGCTGCTTATTTTTCAGAATGAAGTAATAACTATTATATTCTATTTACTCATATGGAAATATTAGCCTAAAAACTTTTTCTCTCCCCATAATCTTTAGCATGTCTATATCTACTGTCACAAAAGACATTTTGGCAACTCATTATTCTACTGGTCTTAAAAACTCCTTACCACATCAAATAGCAGCACATAAACACTGAGTGGCTACTAGAGAGCAAGAATATTTTAGAAGAGAATATGTTTGTCTTTACCTTGTAATAATTACAAAATTTAATTAGGATTTTCTTTTTCCTTTAGCTGGGGCTTATCTTTCAGATAAAGAATAACAGCAGAGAGTTTAATTATGGCACAGCTAATAGCATAATAATACTATCTGCATTATGTTTGGCATTAATAAACATAGTTACTTACTACACTCCTTATACTTATTAGAGAAATGAACATGAATAACAGCATAAACTGATGGCTCACACATTAAAGTCTATGCCCACAGTTATGTAGTGCTTTCTATAAACATGCATACACATTGGTTCTTCAATAAAAAAAACCAAACCATTGGAGAAGCTTTTTAACTGCAGGGAGATACTATCCTATTGAAGTCAATTAAAATTGAACCAGGATTTCACCTTTGCTGTAAATCAGTGCCAGCACCCACAATTGCAAAGGATATGTGAAACCCAAACAATGCCAGGTAAAGATGTGGCCCGTTTCGTCAGAAAGCAAGTTATCCAGATATGCCACAGGCCCTCCCTCCATAGGAACACTCACCTCGCACAGTGAGGGTTGCAGAGGCTTCCACTTTTCCAACTCGATTCTCAGAGATGCACGTGTAGGTTCCTTCATCTGTGCTCATGGCCTTCTTAATGCGCAAAGTGTAGTCATCTTTGATGTCATACCTGCATTACAGAAAAAGAATGAAAACTCGTTTTGTGGACAACAGAAATGAATGAAAACTCTCACCTGGTATATGCCAGTCTGAATCTATCTTGCAGCCAACTTTGGAAGATAAATTATTATCTAGCACTAGATAATTCCACCGAGCATTAATCTTCATGACATTTTTATTGCATTCTGCATTAGTTAGAAACTTTACATAAAATTAGTATTGCTATGCTCTCTCAGTATTAGGGCTTTATTAATAATATCATTCACTTTGTCCTTGATCTAGAGCAATAAGATAAAATTAAGCTATCAGACATCAGTTATCAATACATGACAGTTCAGGTTTATCATGCCTTTAACTAGTGAACTATACATTTTACCTTTTGCTGATTTGGAAATTTCCCTTTATGTATAGTTTTTCTCTACTGTTGCAACCCCTTACAGAAACTATGAGCATGTTGGTAGGATCTGACACTGCATGATTACAAACAATAAAAAATATATTTAAGCTCTGGAAGGTGGCATTTATTGAAGAGGCACATTAAAGAAGATTTATCAATTTCACAGAAATACTACAAAGTGATTCATTAATGGTGGACAGTAATGTTTTCTCAAAAGAAATTAGAAACAATTCAGTTATGCTTTGTCCATTTCCTTGTTTTTACTGTTGTAATAAATCTGAAACTATGAGGATGTATAAAACTTGAAATAATACAAAGTAATTCAGCATGCAGTGAACATTCTTTCTCGAGGCATTTAGAGTGCTTACACATAGAAAAAATATTTTCAGTTAAATTGTTATTATCCTGCAGAAGTCATGCTTAACAAACTATTTTAGGCTCTTATCCAAAGGTCATTAAAGTCAACAGGGGACTTTATCCTGTATGAAATGCCTTTGGCTCCCAAATCAGGAAATCTCTGGTTTTCAGCATGCATACTTTACTCTTGAAATACTCTTTTGTAGAATTATTTTCAACAACTTTTCTTCTAGACATAATAAGACCATGCTACCTTAAGTCATCTTGAATCTAGAGGTACCTTCAGATTCTCATGTATCAAACAGTGAGGCAGGAACACAAAACTAAAGAAAGATTGAGACTTCAGGTGACATCAGTAGTCTTTCTCACTACGTACACATTCATGACATAAATTCAGAACAACTAATTTACGTTCTCTTTGTAATACAGCCAAGACCCCGTAGACTTGTTCAGCAAATATATTGAAATCACATGGAAGAGCATCTTTAAATGTTTTGATGAATAAGAATGTAATGGAATTAGTTACGGGAATGTTGTATTTGGGAATCTGAAACAATAAATTCTACATTCTACATAAAATAAATCATTGCGATTGGTTCCTTTATTATAGATTTGTAGAGAGAGCACTGTGCTCTAACAGACTTTAAAGCATCTTAATTCAAAAGGACCCTGTGTGTTGAAACATTTAAAGTTCTGTTATGTCTAATTAATGCTCACAACATCAATTAGAGCATTACTAACAATTCCAAGAATAAAGAGAAGTCGAGACACCTTTCCACATTCACAATACAATACAGCTTCATTCTATATTCAGTAAGTCCTTTTTAATTATTAGCAAAAAAAAATTTAAAAAGACCAAATTGAGGCTAACCATTCTGTCAGAGATAAACATAAACACATATAATACTCCTTTTGTTAGGATTTAACTTAATTATATCTATATGCAGTACCTCAGATATGCCAAGGGGAAGAATAAGTAGGTGCCATGGCAAACTTCAGAAACTTTTCGAGACATTTTTTTTACTAGTGTAGTACCATTATGTGTGTGTATATGTTGGGGGTGAAGTTATTATGCTGGAAAATTTAAAATGCAGTTTTTGGAGCAGTAAAGATCTATTGCAACCACATTCAACAGCCATATGCAGTTGAGGCACATTTCTTCTTGACTGCTCACAAATTATGTCATTTTGCATGCTATGCTGCACTAGTCAATGGCAAATAGAAATCACTATTTTCATAAGAGAGAAAGGCAAATTGTCTCCCTTTAAAATCTCAAGAATATGACAACAGTATCCCACAATGATGGAGCAGTTATTTGTCTTCGGCGACCACAGAGTTGCAGACAAGAGAAAATGCTGATTTTCTTGACAGGAGGCCAACCCTAGAGATCTAAAAATATAAAGTTGTATTCAACTGCTGTAAGATGGATGAGGAAACTACGATGAGCTTTAACATAAATGAATTTGATACAAGAATCATAGTTATAAAGCTGGTCAACAATTAACCGTTTATTTAATTGTTTGTTTGTTGGGTTTTCTCTCCCAGACAAATAACATCCCTGTGGTTGTTACTGGTGGTGGTGGGAGGCAGCAGGACTGTATCTGACCGAGCGGCTGCTTGAACTGGGATACAGGCAGCCTGGGACAGGGCTCTCCAGTCTGCTGTGGGCTGCAGCTGACTTGCTGTTCTTCATCCATCTTCTTGGATGTGCTGGTGCTGGCATGCCAGCCAGCTGCCTTGGAGGCTTCGGCAGTCTTTATGCTTGCACCTGCCAATCATGCAAATTGTGCAAAGGCTGCTGGGGGAAGGAGCCAGCTGCATGGCATGCCAGGACGCAGAGTAAGGGTACAGCCACCGTCTCCCACTTGGGTCGTGAAACGGGGGGTGGCATAAACATGTCACTTTCATGGCCCAGTTATCAATTACTTCAAGGAGAGCTCTAGCTCTCTCAGTCTGCTTCTCCAGCAAGGCCATACTGGGTTTTTGGACCACCCTGACAGAACGGGCCATCTAGCAATTAGATTCATACATAGATGGACCCATGGGACATTATAACCATCTGTCCTGAAGTATTGATACGCTGCCCCTCAGTCATCTGTTCCACCCACATTGTCCCCAGAAGTCACCACAGTTCAGTGAAGAGCTTTGACAGATGAAGCAGGCAGGAAGGAGAAAGGAAGAAAACTGGCTTGTAGCCTGATCCATGGCAGCACATGGAGCTTGTGTGAGAAAGGGACCGTGAAGTAACAAGGAGTGAAGCCTCAATATGTTTTCAGTTTCTCAAGCATCCACCTACACAGTTTTCAACAGTGCCTTGTCTCCTCTCCACCCCAGAGCCTCATATTCCCATATCAAGATTTTTCCACCTGAGTTTCTGAAGAAATTAACTCTCATCTGCATTAGTGCTACTGAACACTTGGGAATCAGGATCGGGGCCTCTCTGACTGCAAATACCAACCACAGAAGAATTACCAGGCTCCTGGATTGATGATGGAATGGTGGAAAATCAGAGTGTACTGGATAAGCTGGTCCTTAATGTTGCTAGTGGACTAAGAAGGCAATGCCTTCAAAATATGTGCATTGTCAAGAAACACCTTCTGACATATTGCCCAAATATTGCGGACTCCTAGCCAATTAATGCCAACATTCAGTTTAAAACATAGGGCATCACACATCAGTTTCACATGTTTATGGCCATCTAGCTGATTTTAAGTACTTCTCTTTGTTAAACATTTGGAGGTCCTTAACCTTTTAGTTCAGCTTAGACTTCAGCCATAAGACAGAGCTGGGAGAGGTCTTTTAAACAGTTAGTCAGCCTGTACCTAGATCTAAACCAGCCACTTTGGGGCACCATGTTACATAATTTCTATTCTACAAATAACAGTTAGAGCAGGTCTGCCTTTAATTAACTGAGAAGGAAGGGGTGGGGGCAGGGGACTGGAAAAGAAGAAAGAGAAACAACAAGCAGATGAGAAACACTGCTGGTGAGGAAATTCTAATAGAAATTGGGTGATTCTGAGTGAAATCTGGCAGTCTCTGGCACATATGAATGCATTCATTGTGCTAGTTTTGATTAATGACAGTTGTACAATAGTGTGCTGACAGTCACTGCCATACAGACACAATTTTTTTTTGATATGAAACACTGCTGAAAATGCAACCCAATCAGATTTGGCCCCTGAACAACATGTGCTATCATCACTGTACCGTGAATTGAGATTGATTGGTAACCAGCTGTGACAAAGTGGGAAAAAGAGCCTTGTCTATTTCAAGAAAAGAAATGAAGAAAAATAAAAAACTGAATTGTGTCAAAACCATTACCATCTGCTCAACCAAATAACAAATAAAGCAAAACACATTAACTGTTTTTAAGTATCACAAATTAATGTACTGAGGTTGGATTCATG
>BJBW01016090.1:0-26000 GCA_004320125.1 Scolopax mira
CCTGTTCCAGTGCTCCACCACCCTCACAGTAAAGAACTTGTTCCTAATGTCTAATCTAAATCTGCTCTTCTCCAGTTTATACCCACTAGCCCTTGTTCTGTCATTGCCGGCCTTTGTGAACATAAGGCAGTTGTAGAAAAAAATGTGGCTGCCTGTGATCAGTCCTTCTTCACTATACTGCAGATTTCTGCTCTGCTGCTTCAGAAAACATCTTTGTTTTGTGAAAATTGAATCTGATTATTTACAAAGCAAAGAGCTGAGATGGGACTCTCTAATTTATTCAGGTGATATTTGAATAACACAAGCCAATAAGGACCCATGGGAGAGCACAAAGCATTTGGGGTACATGAGTTTTCACTTCAGTTGGAGACAGCAGTTGCAAAAGATGGGGAGTGGAAGGTCCATTAGTCCCTGCTGAGGGAATTTTTTTGTTTAAAAACTCTCAGCACTAATGCAGGAGTGTTGAAAAAATGTTGGTGAAACTTGGTCACCTGGACAATGGATTAATATATGTCTGATGAAAGCATGCGCTGTGTGCTAGGCAGGCATACAATGGTAAAAGCTGAGGTGGGAGTTATGATGGTTCTAGTAACCCCTTTGTAATATCTCAGAAGTACAAAGTGGACATCTCAGCTAGAAAATTAAAATAAAAGGTACTGATAAGCCTATGGGGGTGGGTTAGTGAAAAGTGAGGACCTTAGTTTGTCCTCACTGGTGGCATTAAGAATAAAATTCTCACTAGAAGCAGTGAGAATAAAACTTCTGAGAGATTAAGAACTACATGAGGGAAGTACATCTCCAGTTCCATGCACTTTGTGTTGATGTGATGACAGTGTCTTCAAATAAGTGCCTGTGATGTCCTAAGGACTGCATCAAGCCTCCTGTTGGTGGAAAACATGGTGCAGGCCTGCACCAGCTTGCGCTGATGGTCCAGGAGCAAATGTGTTCCAATCTGCATCAGGGCTGGAACAAAGGAAGGGCAGCTGCCTCCCAGAACAGGG
The DNA here is from genome assembly GCA_004320125.1 of Scolopax mira. NCBI lineage: Eukaryota > Metazoa > Chordata > Aves > Charadriiformes > Scolopacidae > Scolopax > Scolopax mira. Next base: position 1,002 of record BJBW01016090.1, read on the forward strand.
GCAGCCAGATGCAGGTATCATCCCACACATGCTCCCCAGGATGTCAGAGCAAAATAGCTTTCCTCAGAAATGAAATACATCTCTGGGTTTTGGAAAGCCTAGTTTTCGATGCTCATGGGATTTCTGTTACTGTTGCTAAACTTGGTGCTAGGGTAGGGGAATAGCTTTTGAGACATTGAGCAAAAAACCCACGTAAGATCCAAAATGGACTAAATACTCACTCTGGCTGGATATTTGGAAAAGATAAACATCAGCAGAACATACAACACAAGCCCACAAAAGGAGATCAGATGTTGGGATCCCTGTTTTGCTGTGTCAAAGATGAGCCAGCAGATGACAGTCATAACAAGAGCTGCATAAAACACCCTAGAAAAAAAAGGTGTCAGGTATGACATCCTGAAGAAGACTAGATATTCCTTTCCCTCCCCATAACATTTACATCTCTGTGTGTAAATGAACTCTCTGAGCAATGTATTAAGCTGAAATTTGTAGCTGTACACAAGCAGGAACCTGCCTTCGCTGAAGCAACTCTGACAACAATATCTTTTGGTGGCATCCAGAAGAAAAGTCCTCCAATCATGTCCCCAGAGTCAGAGTATGAAGGAAGCCCAGTAAAGCATGAGTGAGTCTTGTCTCAGTGTTATTTCTAACAGTGAGAAGATGCTGTCCTTTCTTACACCATCCTCCTTTTCCTTTCTTGTCCTCTTTTTTGAATCATTTTCTAGCTCTGGGCAAGACAGCCTGTGGTTTTTATGAATTATGTTGTGCCATTTAACTGATGGGCCTATGAAACACACACTGCTGAGAAGCAGGTTACAAATGGTTTACTGCTTTATAACCAGTTTCTGTTTAGAAAAATAACTTTTAGTCACAACAATTTTAACTATCTCAGAAACAATGACAAGGGCCATGTGTATGTCTGTGTTCAGTGTTTCTATGGTCTCTACTATCACAGAACCATGTTCAGCTTGCATATTGAAGATAATTCTAACAACAGCAGCCTGAGAGGCAAGGAAATTATCATCCCATTTACAGAGGAGAAGACTAAACATATTCCCAGTTCTTTGACATTACTTGTGTCTAACAATCATTTAGCTTTCTCTGATTTCAGTGGTACCTATCTACATAAATTCTGGTTTTAGACTTGGATCAAAAATATTGCAGGCCATTTGCAGAAAACAGCTTGGGCATTGCAGTGCTGAGTACCACTGTCTATGCTTGAGAGACTTCCTGTCTCTTGGAGGAACCCGTGCCTTACACTTAAGCCCTAATTTGTGATACATGCAGTTTAAGGATTGCAGCCCAAATAATACAGCACTTACTGTCCTGGCTTGTTTCATCAGTTCATCTAGGCTTTCCTGTTTAGTTTGCTCCTTCCCCGCTTCCACCCCCCTCCACCACCTGGAGGTGCCTATGTGTGACTGTCCTTTAATGTGGCTCCTGAGCAGAAGGACCACAATCTTTACAGCATCTTTCTTAGAAATTTCTGCTCCTGTGGCAAAACTAATTTAAAATCTAAAGAATAAGTCAGGATATTTTCCTGAACCCTAAATTACTCCTCCTTAGACCTCTCTCTCAGATAGAAGGTGAGATAGCTAAGGTAAAAGGCAGTTGGTCAATTTCTTTTTCCTTTCTAATTATATTTCATTTGGGCTTTTTCTTTGGTCTGAGCCTCCTTTGGATACCTGTTTTCCCGGTAAAACCTTAAATATTCCTGATAGCTACTGAAAAATACTTGGAATAAGTATCTAGTAGATTTAAGTATCTACCATTTATCTATCAGATGAATGTCTACCGTACAAAATAAGGTTGTATGACCTTATTATGACACCAAATGTGGCTGGCATGTTTTGGTTGCCAAAGGTCAAGTAAAAATAGCTATAGGTGTACATGAACATGTAGTCTCTAGACAACACACTTCAGTCTTTAGCAGTTTGTATATTTTAGTGTTAAGGATTTTAGGAATCTCATGGCTTTCTGAAAAATGGATAGTGAGATAGATAGTTTCTGGCTTGTAATATGAATGCAGAAAGCTACAACACACCTGAAACCTGTAGACATATTCTCTTGCCAGCAGAAACTTGCTCTGTCTCAATTTGAGGAATTTTTTTTTGCACTTTCTGTCAAGATTTTTGTTACCTAGCTACTATATTGCAATCTTAAAGGTGTCTCTGGCACATATAAACTGGAAAATATTGAATTATTCTGTATGTATTTGTTGATTTTACAGCAATTTGTATGATTGATCCATCTCCCTGTGCTTGTGGAAAAGCTGAAATAAAACTACAGAGATAAATCAATTAATGCTTTGTCCTTCTGCATAATAGGAAATAATTCATACTTACCATTTAATCCATAACCAGCGTTCCTCCAGTTTTATTTCTCTAAAGGAAAATAATGCAGCAATTCTGTCTCCATACTTAGCTACTAAAAACTCCCAGGAGATGAAGAAGATGGCTAGGAGAGTGATGATAAAGAGTGGCAAGGCTCTCTGAAAATTCAAGCTGCAGGCTGTGATAAGTACTATCAAGTACGCTGTCACAGGAACAAGAGTATATACATCAGTTAGGTTAGTCTTTTTAAAAACAATCAAATCTTAAATGTGAAGGATGTGGTTAAAGTCAGAACTGTTTTTTTCTTGTAAGCTTGACTTGGCTTTAATACTGAAAAATTTTGCTTTCATAGTGTTGTTACTTATGATATGCTTACTGATATGAAAGGTGGCTTTCATCCTGTCAAAGCAAGTTATATGCTTTGACCAAGTCATGTTCATATCAAACATGTTAAACAATTGAGAAAATTAAACACATCTACAGAACTACTTTTTCCATGTAAAAACCATGCACCATGGGTCTTGTTCCTTCTTTCACAGGAGAATGAGTTTATCCAATAAAACCAGAAGGAACACTTAAAAACATTTGTCAATTGCCTGATTTGATGGCCCTCTCAAGTAATTAGGAAGCTTAGAAATAGCTTATTTTGTAGAGTAGCTATGAAATTTTTTTCATAGCCAAATTTGTCATTTGGCAGGTTCATCACTAACACATCCTGGCCAATGAAATATTTAATTCTTGTAAATAATAATCTGATTTTGTCTATATCAAATAAAGAAGAAGAATTACTGTTTTGAGTAAAAGTCGAGTTGCTTATATGGAATTAACATATGAGACCCTGACAACCCTTAGAACTCAGTTGCTTTCTTGAGCCAGAATGTGTCTGTTCTATGACAAAGGAAGCCAAGCAGATGCCAGGTGGGCAGGATGTTCATCACCCAAGTGGACATTTTATAACCATTTTATGGTATGCTGATGCCTATCACAGAGACATATTTTAGGTCTGCATGTTCTCAGTGTTCAGGTAGGAGGATATCAAAAAGAAATTTGGTGAAGTTGAAGGAAACAAACCAATCTACTGGATAATCTGCAAAGAAGAACATCTGAATAACTTTGCAGTGCATGCTGACATATATCTCATTTCCTCTAGCAAACATTTGCTGTGAATATGAAGCGATATGATTAAGAACATAAAACTGTAATTTCTAGCCTGCTGACTTAAGTTCAAGTTGGTGCCTGACTCCTTTTAATGTGATATCATGATTTTGGGCAACTTCCTAAAACTACAGTTTAGTAGGCCTCTTTGTTGGGCTTGATAATAGAGTAGATAGAAAGATTGACCTACCCTTTTATTCCAAATTTAATTGCTAGTCAGAGTGGAAACATGCTGGAGGAGTAGTGTAACAAGATCTGTGCTTTTGTTATGTCTGCAAAGGAGTGGAAGTTTTGTGATCTGGAGCTTTCTCTGGGCTAAATTAACTTTCACCTCCTTTCAGATGCATTCTTTAGGACAGACGAGAGTTTTTCTGTCAGATACAAGACAGGGACAGTCTCTAATCTCATACAGGTAAATAAATAAGGCTTCAGCAACCTGGCTGCAATATACTGTACCTGTTATTAAAATCCCATAGATCACATAGTGAATTCTGGTCTTATGTTTCTTGTAAAACTCACAAGCTTTATCATATTTCTGTTCTAAGTGCCTAGGAAAATGCAAAAACCAAACAGATCAGAAACTTTAGCTGTAAATAAAAAAAGAAGAGCAATTTGCACATAAAAAATCAGGTTAAATTGATGAAAGGTTCACCACTGGAACATGCTGCTCTTGGTAAGGGTCAAATTTGGATCCTCAAGTGCCAAAGAAGATTATGCCAACATCTGCAAATCTTTGGCAGGGGAGTGGGGGTGGAGGTGGGGAAACTTCTTTGCTTTGATGTTGGACAAGCGAAAAACAAAATCTGGCAGTTACCTAATGGGCCAATCCATCAATGTTCTAATGGACCAAAGTTATAAGGCCAGTTCTGCTACCCTCTGAAGCACACCTCTTCCATGAGGAGGTCTGTTAATGGGGTTAGTGCAAATCGGGTTGGTAGTTAAAGATTCAGTGCCCATACTAGACCCACAGATTTTTAATACAACCAGCCCAGCATTGCTATGTGGAGTAGTGTTGCTATAGTTCTATAGTTGTGAAGAGCTAGGGCTGCATTTGTGTGTGCAAAATAACCAATGTCCATCTAAAAACTCATTACAGTGTGCATAGATGTTTTGGGCTATTCTGGATAAACTCCTGAAAGGAGGTTGTAAGGAGTGGGGTGTTGATCTCTTTTCCCAAGGAAGAAGCAACAGGATGGGAGGAAATGGCCTCAATTTGTGCTAGGGAAGATTGAGATGGGGTTGTTAAGCATTGAAACAGGGAAGTGGTTGAGTCACCATCCCTGGAAGTATTTAAAAGACATGTAGATGTGGCTTTTAGGGATATGGTTTAGTGGTGGACTTGGCAGTGTTAGGTTAATGGTTGGGCTCAATGATCTTAAAGGTCTTTTCCAACATAAATGGTTGGAATCCTTTGTTTCTGGATTTTTATGGTTCTATGATTTGAAAATTTCTTTTTAAAATAACATTAAGTTTTCATCTAAGACTTATCAGTTCATGGAGGCTAAAGCAGTTTTTTATATTTCCATGTCCTGTTCTAGTACCTGTTCTTCCAGTTATTATATACATTTGTTCTTATCTCATTATCACATAGTGATTTCATAAGGAAGTAGAAGTGTAGGGAAATAGCAGTTAAATGAGTTAAGTCAACATAGATTTCCGAAGTTGAGCGTGCTGGTGATGTGGACATATTTCAATTACAAAAGCTGTAGGTAAATAAACACCCTTGTATTGTGCAAGCTGAACAAGAAAACCACAGCTATAGCTCTGTTTCTCTAAAGCAGTGCCTCACACCCTACAGTCTAAAACAGCAAAGTTATATTTAGAGATGCTAATGAACCAGACTGCACTTGTTTGGAAACTAGATGCAGCTCAAGTCAGATGCAACACCAAAATTCAGCATGAATACCCTTCTTTTCTGCACTAAAAAAACCAACCAACCAAAAACATTAATTTAAAAGAAATCGGAGAGAAAGAAGGAGTACTAACAATTCATATCAGCATTAAGAACTGCAGAGTAGGAACATGCTCCTTCACCAGTACAAAGAGTAACAGGGTCTCTGAGAAATCTTGGTTGGTTTTGATACTGCAGTTTTAGTTCTGGGAAATCCTGTTGCTTCACAAAGCATAGTTGTTTGGGGTGTTTTTCCTTATTAGAGCATTATATTGTCTATCCAATACGAGGAGAGAGATTAGATACAATGCAAAAAGAAAGGAGAAATGAGAGACAGATGCATGAATAAGTCAGAGTGACTTTATAAAATTTACAGTTCATCCATCAATCAAAAAAAAAGGAAAAATATTATTTATTGTCTCTTACTTCTTGTTTTGTGTCCTTTGGGACTTACAAACATTAAGATTACAATTCCTTGTAATTTCTTCTTTGCTCTAACATCTCTCTCTCCCTTGGTAATTTATTAATTTAGGTGATTATCACTTTGGTAGCAGGATTTCTTAAATGTTTAGGCATATGTGTCATAAATATGCAACTCTGTTCCGAAAGGTGGCAGAAAAAAACATCTTTCTTATGAAATATAATTAATTTGCTAAGGAAAGATTATTTTCTAAAAGCCAACCCTATAGACTCAAAGTGCAGCATGCTGCTGATGGCTTTTTCTTAACCAAAGATGTTGAAAAAACAGGTATCACATACGCACATTTAAAGGATAACTTTAACATTAAAATATTTGTATATGCCAAAACTACTCTTGCTTGCATTTTGCAACTTAGAAATCCTTTTTCTGGTCTGCAGCTACTCTAGAAGTGAATGTTAACACCTTACACATGCAGTGAATCCTTATTATTGACCGACTGATCTTTCAAAGGGGTTGTGTCTCAGTCCAAGGCTATTCAGTACTATCTGTTGAAAGAAATCAATGACGCATTCAAAATTAAGGCATGTTTTGTGAATGCCTCTTTTGAGCAGATACAAGGAAAGCATTAGATCACATTAGTGCCTGCTTTTAGGAGCTAATTTACAAAAAAAACCCCAAAACCTTGGTATAGGTACCATTGCCCTTGTCAGGTGCTCAACATAAAAACTAGACAAAATGCAAAACCAGAGATCACAGAACAAGCCATAGCCTGAGTGTAATCAGGATAGAGCTAGTGCTCTTCAGCTTCCAGCCTATGAGGAGCTTTCACTGCTGGAGGCAATCATATCTACTGCAGATGGAAGAACAAGGGGACAAGGCAAGCCCTATGAGTTAAACCTTATTTATTCCTCGTCTCTCTATGGGAGTATAAATAAATTAGAAAGAATAAAAACCCCACAGGCTTCATCTCTGTGGCAATTAAACCCATCCCTGTGCAGAAACACCTCTTGTCCCAGTGACTCCTGTGCACCTGGGTTTGAGAGACCCTGGTTAACCTTGTACAGTTATTTGCATGCCAACACTTGTCTGTGCAATTGATTAGCTTAATTCTGCATAAAGCTGGATACCTGCCACTGGAGAGTGGCAAACTTGGATGTTTGATCTATCAAATCTCAGCTTTTGTTTTTGCTAGACAAGGCTCTAAGTGTTTTAAACAAGAAAGTGTTTCATGTTATGCACTGCTAAAGGCATGACAAATCTCCAAAGAACAGAGAGGAGAAACAAGAGACTATTTAAATCACACCTATATAGTTTTGCTAGATTTTTGAAGTAATATTTTATTATGATAGCATCAGTAAACCTGATCCTATTACCAAGTCTTTAAGATCTGTAGGTACAACTTGAAAGCATAATTAAAATCTTCACTGCTACTGTATATAAGCGTAGTAGTAGTAGTAGTAGTAGTAGTAGATAGTAGTAGATATATAGTAGATATACATATATATATATTTAATAGTAGACTTATATACACAAATAAAACAATTGTACATGCCTGAGATCTTTCCAAGTAGTCCAATTTGAGTGCTACTACTGCTACTGTAAATGAGTTGCTAGAATCAACTGGTAGAATGACAGGTTCAAAGCTGAAATGGTGTGCTGTATAGCAGAATGCAGCCATAGAAATCAGGGGAAAAAATACAGCATGATTTCTAGGAAGTTTTATATGAAGATTCAACATGACAGAAAAATATAAAGATATTAAAATATAATTTTAAGTATTGTGTCATCATTTTTTAATGTTTTATACAGGACTTACAGTTTTGCCAAAAACCTAATCCTCAAGTAAAATGTAAATATGCATTTTCACTGTGCAGTCACTTGCCACCAATATTAAAAGAGTGTAAAAATTCTGCTCCATTAAAATGGCTTTCTTTACAGTTATTCTATTATTTTAGAATAACTAAATTGACTGGGGTCAATAGCTATACAAACTAAAAGACAATAGTGAATCTTTAAATACAGGAAGAGACCACAGTTGAAGACCTCTCTTTAAAAAGTTTCTTTTGGAAATATTGGAAAGGTAATTAATGTACAAAAAGAAAAATATGGTTTTATAGCAAGGCTTTAGAAGAATAGTTCCATGATCACACACGTCAGTTGATAGATATAATAATTTTAAATAAAATGTATTTCTGTATTACTCAATTTGCTAAGCAAGACTAAGGTCTGTGCAGCATAGGGGTATGCCAGTGAAATTTAGAGCTGTTGTTCCAGAAGCATAAACATTGGCAGCTTATTGCTTAGGCCAGGACAAAACAAGTGGAAAACTTACTTATCCAAAAGACATTACCCTTTCAAGTGTGGTTGCTCTTCATCTACTGAGTCACGCTTGCTTTCCTGTGGATCACTCAAGTCAGGTTTGTTTTCATGCAGATCACTTGAGTCAGGTTTGTTTTCATGCGGATCACTCTCAATATTGATGCGTTCTTCCTCCTGGAAAACAGATTGGGTGCCCAGGCTGTGAGAGGGGTGCATGCTCGTTAAGTAGGTGGAAAAAAACAGATCCCTGCTGCCAGATGGCTGAAGCAGTCTCAAGACTCTCCCATCTGCGCTGAGTGCACAGCTCCAGCTTTCCTGTCTGTCACCATATCAGGCAAACCCAGTGCTTAGACTGTGGCTGTGAACTTTCCCAAGCCATCCACATCATTTTGAAGGAGGAAATAAGAGGCGGTAGGGGGAAATACCAGTGTTACTTAGCGCTGAAGAAGGCCCTATACAGGTTACTATTGCATCGACTCTGAAAAGTGAGAGCTGCAGGGAGGGATGCTAGAGCTGCTAATTAGCCAGCTTGCCCAGCACCTCCTGTTGACAAACCCCTGTTTCTCTTGCTTCTCTGTTTGCATAACTTTAATATGGTGTAAATTTTATATATGGAGAATGGTTAAATTTGAGGGGTGAAATGGGATATATTGTTTTAAAAATTCAAAGCCAGTAAATTTACTCCTTCAAATAGCTGCTGAGAAGAATGAACAGCTAACACTACTCTAAAGAGAGTTATCATCTGCAGGCTTTGTCGCAGAAACTCGAAATTCGGCCAGGCAGCACGCTTTCATCAGGAAAGCAACTTTTTGCTACCTGAACCCACATGGAACTGCACCCATGGGGGACTGATGTGCCCACCTTGGCCCTGTCCAGAGGGACAGTGGAGGAGCCCTGGCCCCAGGAGTACGTACCTTCATGATCATGGTGGGGCTCACAGTGGCAGTTGTGGTGGCCGTTGTGTTCAACGGCAGCAGTGTAACCGCAGAGGGCTGAGGCACCATACTGCAGCCTCCTTTTTTAACCTGCCCTCAGGCGTCTGGCCAGGGTGAAGGCTGACAGTGTTTTCCTGAGCTCGTGGTTGTATCCTACCCTCTCAAGAGGAGCCAGCCCCCCCCTACACAGACACTTGGAGCCATGAGCTTTCCTTTTCTTGTCACTATTGTTTGTGCTAACGCTTCCTCCCAGCTGCTGTGTGAGGCAAGGCCCACCATGGGCCTGGCCTTGGCCTTCAGTCCGGCTTTCCTGCTGCAATGCCTCCAAAAGTCCTGGAAAGCCCTTGGTTAGTTCCCAGTGAGAGACCTGAACCAGCTCAAAGACAAAATTAAAATTGAGGAGTCATTGAGGAGCATGTGTGTGGAAGCCACTATTCATTCATTCCCCTAGGAGGAAGGTCAGCAGGACATGGACAGGATACTTTCTGTACTTTTCACTGCAGTTTTTGGAAGGGGAGGATGAGGATGGTGGGAGTCGTGTGGCTCTGTGAAGCTGCCTTGTAACTTACGGCCACAGTTTTGCTAAGCTCCATTTCTTTCGGTCTTTGGTTTTGACTGTGAAATAAAGCAAACCTGAAAAATGCAAATGCTGCTGCCTACTATGTTGCTATTATTTTTGGTAAAGGGGAGCATTCTTACCAGTGGCTGTAGGAGGTGATCTTTTCACCTGAGGGACAATGAGTGCTGATAATACTGAAATATGATTTATTCCTGGGCTTAAATTTGAGATATATTGCATACCAGTGCTTCTCACAGATTTTCAAGCCTACACTATAAATCAGGAGATTCCAGCTCTCTGGTTTGCAGAGCCATGCTTCCACATTTTCAAGCAGCTGCTCTCCTCGTGGCACCACATCCTCTCTTATGGTCACAAAGCCCATGTCACACACCTCATGGCTCCACCTCCACCACCATCCCCAGCACCCCTGCTTCATGTGCTGCCCAGGCCAGGCTGTGCTTCTCCGCTGCTTTCCCCCCATGCCACAGTATCCTTTGCAGGCCAACAGCACCCCTGGATCACCCACTTTTTGAATTTGTGAAACAGATTTTGTGTTTGTCTTGAGAAAATGACCCTTTTTAAAAATATGCTCAGAATACTATTATGTCACTATTTTATTGTCACAAATGCTTTCCTTCATCAAAAGTGTTAATAAAATCAGAAATCAAACGTCCCTTTGTGTCTAACTGTGGAGATACACAAGGAAAAGAGAGAATGGATCCAAAACTCTTTTCTTCTTTTTTTCATGGCCAGACTTGATATCAGATCTGGCTCTTGGGAGGTGTTGGCCCTCCCTGAGGCTAACCCAAGGGCTGCATGGACAGCATTGACTGCTGCCAACATGGCACAGTGAAGACCATACTCTGCAGAGCCTCAAAATAAACTTCTCTGCCTCAGTCACAATGTGCCTGAGAAATGCACATGTGTGAATATACATATCTCTACTACACTTGTACAAAGTAGTGACTGCACACTTTCAGTGTGAAATTGTTTTCTTTGATTAAAATCAAGCTTTCGTTGACTGCCACTACTGTTCTCCATTTTTAAATACTTTACATCAGTACTGAAACTTCTTTTTGTTTTGAATTTTTTTTTTCGACAGCTTTTTTGAAGAGGAAAGTATAGGCATTGTCTACCACCTTCCTCTAGGATCTCAGGTCCCTGCCTAGTTCCCAGAAGTGCCTATCAGAACTGAGTCTGAGTGATCCTTTCCACCACTGTAAATCTGGAATCAATTCAGCTTTGAGAGCATATGCATTTCTTTGGCTGCATGCCTTTGCTGCCTCTAATCATATCAAAAATGATACTGGAAGATAAAAAATAATATCCACAGCATCAGGAAACCTCTGGTTCTTACATGCTGCTTCAAGTACTATCACCAAACTTGGTAAGTAGGTATGATTACAACACAGGAAAGTATTACAAATTTTTAATGTAACTTTCAAAGTAGCAGATTCTGTCTGGAATGTGGATATAAAAATATTAATACATGACACCAGTAAAATATCTGTGGGGTCTTTTTAACGTTACTCTCACGTCTCCATAGTGAGCTATGCACTATGTGGGCTTCAACAAATGTACAGTCAAAAGAAGCCAAAATGGATGTGTTTATTACAAAATCATATGCATTGTATTCTCCTCTTCTTTCTCTGGTCAGTCATATGTCAGAGCTGTTGCCTCCAGCATGTGTTTGTCCGATATTTCCTGTTTCAGATGAACAGGTATTTAATAATATGTATGCCTTGCCTGACTGAAAGACAGCATTGCTAAACCCAATGTTTCCAGCTTCTCTTTTTCCAGTTTCTCAGGAGAAAATGCTTCTATGTCAACTCCTTATCCATAGTATTCCCTCTGAATACCATTTCTGATGCCTATTTAGCATCTTGCATGAAGCCATTATGACATTAGAAAACATTTTTCAGAATCCTAAGTGTTGTGTCAATTTTCTGTGGTTTTTCCTTAATGGATTTCTGAGAACAGAACTTGCTTTCCTATCAGTTTATGAATTTTAAATCAATTCAAGTTTTGTTAAAGTGTCTGTCTTGGATGCATTATCACAGCCAATTACTGACACTGAATTTCAGGTTTATGAATTTACATAAGGTTATTCAAAAGAAAAAAGAGAAAAAACCTACCTGATAAGTATGTACAGTTTTCTTATTTTGTGAATTCTTGATTCTCTGTGAATTGTCTGCGAGACCTTTTGAATCTATAAAATCCACACCTTCACTGTCGTTCTGGGGCATGAAAAGACCAAGAATTCTATCAGTTCAAATCAGAAACTGAAAGTCTTTCTCATGTGCAGTAAGAACTGGTTTAATTCCGATGCCTGGACTATTACACAAAGCTGTCAGTTACAGATGGTGCTCCACTAATGCAAATCTGATGTTTTCTTGATTCAGTCATACGTCCCCATGCTGCTGCTTGTTACCTAAGGTTTACAAAGACAGAGCCCTTCTTCCTGCCAAGGGCAAAATGGCCTATGTGCACCTTCCCTGGATTGCCTTTGCTCCATCTAGTAATGCATATACATAAATACATATTTTAAAAAAATACATACATCTATGGCTCTTGGGATAAAATACTCAGTATCTTTAAAGAGGGTAGTTAGCTTTACTACATTAATTTTCTGTGATATACCTTTTATCAGAGTGTGCTGAAAGTTGAAAACAGCCATAATCATCTCCGCTATTTTTACTTTTTTTTTTTTTTTTCTGTTCTGAAGTAGAGTTTACTTGTTTCTTAGTGCTTTGAAGGCTACATTATTTGTTTTTAATGATCCTTGCAATGCTAGTTGTCATTTTGGTTTTGTAAGACAGCACCTTAACCAAAATGTCAGATATCTTATATTTGCAATTGATATAAATGTTTTATATTTCAGTGGTTTCTTACGGCAGCAGTTACAGTATGGACATTCCACTGTGGTATATTGCATGAAGTATCTCATTATTTACATGGTAATAACACCAGTAAATTAGTATTTACAATTAGCCCTCTAAGAAAATTACCATTTCCAAATGAACAATACAAAATAAACTTAATAATAATAAACTATGATAAAGGCAGGAATGAACAGTACTACTAGACTTAAATTAAATTTTGCGGAAACGTGATCTTCGAAGCAACCAGAACACGTTTCAGTAATGTGCTTTCCTTAAAGATACATTGCTTCTAAACTTCACAAAAAATACACTTCAGTAAAAGTGTTTCTGGAACCTTGTGTATCTGTCTGGAGGGAAGAGGAGGGAGTTGCAAGAAGTTGGTTCACCTGCTGTGTCCCTGGTAAACCAGATGCCAATACACCAGTTACGCTCTCCCTAAAAGAAGAGTATCTTTGCCTTCCCTTAAGAGGGAGATGATACTTCTTTTTAAAAAAAGCACCTCTGTTACTCATTTGCCTTCTAATTATACTGTCTTAGGAGTTTATTATAGCTGGCCCTACACTTCACAACAAAAGCCTTTACTGGGGCAAAAAAACCCCAAAACATTATCACAAGAAGCAGTGGTTAACTGTAGCATTGTGATATATTAAAAATGCTATATGTCACAGCATAGTGAAGTTAAAGTAGTACAGTTCTCTAATTGACACATGACACATTGACACAGAAATAAAGATTTCTGTGATTGTTGCTGAGCAAGAAAAACCAGATTTCTTAGGACTTTTTTCAGCAAACATTTGAAAAAGAATAAGCACGCAAATTACTGTCTACAAGCAACAGAAGGACAGAAGAGCGTTGGAAGAAAGCTCTAGAAGTCACTTTGTCCAACCCACTGTTGCAGTAATTACGTAAGAGCTTCATTTATAGAGTAATTAAAATATATGAATGTATGAGTAATGTAACAGAAAACTAGTAAGAGCATCACATGATTGCTAGAACTCTAAATAGCCCACACTGCAGAATTATAGATTTGTGCTATTTTCTGTAAGCAAAAAAAGCACTCATTTCAACTGATCATACCACATTTCTGGCATTTTCCAAATTCAGGAGAAACTGGTTAATTGGTATTGATAACAAGTTCACTTCAATGTAGGAGACTGCTGCTGATTAAAGCAGTCTTTGAATAAGTGCCACGAGCTGAGTAATTTTCATATATTTCAAAGCTGATTTTTCAAGTACAATCTCTTCATCCTCTTCATTTGTTTAAAATGTTGTTTGGTGAAAACACGTTACTTAACCTACCCGTCGAAGAAAAAGCATTATTTTTAATTTCTCATAAGAACAGCAATATCCAAGTGACAAATAAAACTGCCTAGTACCTTTTCTTGTTTGCTTAGAGTCTTTCTGAGTTTGCTGGAGGAACTCCTCACCAAAATATCAATCTGCCTGTGTTTATCACCTACTGTTGCAGAGTGCTACCTAAGCACCCATCAGGGGCAGAAAAGCAGGCAGAAAAGTTTCTGCCCCATTTGCTTAGTATCTTTTTTCACCCCCCTGGAAATGTCTGATGAACAAAACATTGTGGCAGAAAATGGTAGTTCTAGCCTCGGGGACAAGCCAGATAGTTCAATGAGGTCAGATCCAGCACTACGCCAAATCCGTTCTGAAGCTACTTAATCTGTAGTTCATGATGAAAGAACAAAGTTAAAAGTTTATCAAGAAGTTTCTGTTGGGACACGGTTGAGGCATCATGGAATGTACTTAACCTTGAACTGGATGTGGAACAAAACAGCGTGTCTTATGTGTTCTTTTGCAGTTGCTGACTTAGACGTAAGATAGCAAAAAATAATAAAAATAAAACTTCTGGACCAAGGTTGCGCCAAGAATGTACCCCTTGGGTAATTTTTATATATTGCTAATGCTAAATTATAATGCTAAAAGAGGCACCCCAATGTGAATAATAAGCATGCCAATCATGTATTGTCCCTAAACTTTTTAAACATGAGCTTAGCTGCACACGTATAATTAAGAGTGGTGACTGAATCATTATTACCAATGAGCTGCATTTTATTGTTATAAATATTGGGTGATTGGAAATGTGTGGTGTGCTGGCTGTTATTAAATGCCAGGCACCTGATTCTGCAGAACTGAAATGAAAACAAATACCTCCACTCAGTGTGTTGATTGGCTCTAGCACACTGGGTGAAGAACTCTCATTTAGGGACAACATAGGTAATGACATAAGGAAGCAGGAAGTCAAAACCAAATTAGAGAAGCTCGGATAGGGAAATATTCTTCCCTTTATGTCACACTTGAAGGATTACAGAGTTGATCCATCTACTTTGAATGCTGACAATATGAAAAGTGTTAGGCAATTGCGCTTCTGCATTCACACTCTGCTGTACTTTTACTGATTAAAATTTCCTGCTTGCAAAATACTTGATTAAACAGCAAGGGCATGGAGCTATCTCATAATAAGTGAAGTGCTCTTTCAATGTTTGTTTAGTTCCCTCTAGATGAGCAGTTAATTTGCCAAGTCTTTTTGCATAACTACATTGTTTGACTTTCCCTATGATCTCCTGTTTGCCTGCCTTTCGAGGGAGCATAGGTTTTGCAAAGACTGCATAATTTCTATCAGGTTTGCTTTTAACACCACCATACACTCTAGAATAGATGTTTTTCCACCCCTGCTGGTTAGTGATGAAAACAGATTGGATCACCCCTGGAGCATCCAGGCAGCTGCTTAAAGTGTTTATGGTTTAATGGTGGATTATTACATTAGCTTTGGAGATTAGATTCAGGGTACTTAAGGAACTCTGTAGAAAACCAATGCTTCAAAAGCAAATGTTTTAGGTTATTATGCTGGATTTCATTGGATTTCAGATAACATTCAGTCAGCTGAAATGAAGCCATGTGATTTACAGTTCAAAACTCTGATATTTTATTATTCAGTGTAATTGAGGAGCATTCATCTAAGTTTTTCCTCATGCACTACCTTTTGCTAGCCACAGTGTCGTGATTTTGAAGGAGTTAAAATACATTTTAAATATTGAGGAAGAATTTTTTTTGAACAATAATCATGACATTCATATGTTCCTGTCAAATGATAAAATTCAGTACACAGGGCAGGAGCGGTGAATATTTATTATCCATGTGTTAAACTATGAGTTCATGAGCTGTAGAAACACAGATAAGAAACGTGTACTGCCAGATTTAAATCCAGCTGGCTAAATCTTTCTGAGGTGTTTTGAAATGAATTCTAAATTAGGCTCACACACCTCTGAGCACATTAATGGTTTTCTTTAAAAGATTAAGTTGTCAGTCTGGAGTAGGATAGTTCGATAGTATCCTGAAATACAGGATAAACAAGTTAAAATGATAGACTGGCACAAGCTGGCCATAAAATATACATATATTATATATATATATAAAATAGGAAGTCCATTTTCTCTCAGAGCAAATAAAATGTATGAGAGGGAGAAAAACGGAAACTGGAAAAAAGATCTGCACATTCCTGAGAAGATAGCGAGGTGCACATAGCAAGGTGCTGTTATGGCAGTCAAAACATCTGTTGATAGCAAACAGGAACACAATGAGGATGACAAAACCAAGAATCCTAAAAATAGTTTTTTGCAAGGAATATTTACTTAGCCTGAGAAAAAAGAGACCTAAAGGTATGACTGACTTTCACTATTTCCTCTTAAGAGATGGAGTAGTATGTCACAGATGAAATTCTTTAAAACAAGCATGGCTTTGGAAAGCAAGTGTTGCAAATGTGGAAAAAGACTCTGTATTTCCCTGCCAGTGGTGTTATGCAGTGCAATGCCTTCATAATTTCCAAGGGAAATTACAACAATGATGCTTATTAAACATAAATTCTTACTAGCGTCTATAGTCTTAATTAACCAACCAGACAAGAGTATCTAGGAATCTGTGGAGAATGACAATAAACACAGAAACAACAGGCATTTTTAGAATATGTTTTAAGTTTGATTGAATGAAATGGGGTACAGAAGGTACATATGTTATGGCAGTACCAATGTCCTTATGTAGCATGAGTAAAAGGCAGAGTTCAAAGGAAATTCTTCCTCAAGTCAGTTTCTTAAAAGCATGGTGTGCTCTGCTACAGAAACAGGTATGGACTACTTAATACATCATAAAACTGACAATAGGAGGCCGGTGAACAATAAATATTTATTAGCTGTTATCTTCCCATTGCATTATATTTATTTTATGTTTACCTCTTACTTTTACAAGTCAGGGAAGTTTTTTCATCCCACCTGCCATTCCTTTTTATGAGCCAGCTCTTGTCATTCCTTCAGAACTAACTGTGACTTGTTTAATGTTATCGCTAGCCAGAACTGACTAGGTAACACCTTTGCATCTTAAGTGAGGGCTAAACACAAGCTAGGTAAACCTAATCTCCGTTTTAGGATTACTGTTAATGTTGCAGAGTTTCTGAGCAGAAAATTCTATGGGCAATTGTAGTAATCCCCAGCAGAGAGAAAATAATGAATCCACATGGAATGCAAGAGACATAGTAGTGTTTCTAAACATTATGTGTAATATTATTGTAGATATAGATACAGAATGCATTACATTGGCATGTAGACACTTAACATGGACAATCTTCTGGAGAGCGATGAGATTATAAACATAATGATTTAGGGTCCTTAAATTATGTAGCATACTTAAGAAGAAAAAAAAGTTAAAAACCTGTATGTGTCAGTATGAATAGTGCAACAATCTGAGGTAGCATCCAGAGCAGGTAAATTTAGCCTGTAGCTTTTAACAATTACATCAGAGTTTTATTATGCATACATTGCACTGAAGGGAGGAGTGTGCTTGATTGACTGTGTATCTTTAAGCTTAACCTCTGTATTTTCTTAAAATCAATACAAGAAGCTTACTCATTGTAACACACCCAGGTGGCTGGTATGGTTAGTAACTAAGGTGTCCCTCTTAACAAAGAGAGAGAAAGCAATACAGCAGAGCTGTACATTTGGGGTTTGTTGTCTGTTTGCTTCTGAGATAATTTTCAGCTGTTAATGAGGTTAAAAAGTTGTTTCTGGGTCTCCCAGGTACTGACATTACAAGGCAATAACACGGGACATGCAGATTTGGAAGCTCTACCTATAAATAGTTCAAATGGCATCTGCATAGTCTACAAAAGAAGTCTACTTTGCAGGATCATACACTTTTAAAAATATAATTGATGGTGTTAATAGAACTTTATGCTACATGGATGCATGCCCTCTCTGAAAGTTAACATTGGTTAACAGATTCCTGAGGGTCTACTGCAGTACAGTTGAAAAATTTATGCTTCTGTGATGCAGTGAAAATCCCACCCTGTCACAGAAGGATGTGTGGTTTTGAATGTCAATAGCCAATGTGAAATTGAGAAATGCTCAGTTATCCCTCTTTAACCACTTGAATGATTAGTCGAAAGGCAGATTATTCTATAATACAACCTCTTCGTTCCATTAAAGTTTCTCCACAACAGAAGTCCTCTCGTTCTTGACATAAAGCTCTGATATGATCCTTCATCCATCACTTGTTGGCCTTGAGTTGCTTTGTATTACAATTGAGAGATGTTTTCTTAATTTATTTATTATATAAAACAATCTAACCCAGGTTTACTTTGTCCCTGCCACATTTTTGGTATCTCTTTGTGGGTTAAACATTAAAGGGTTCGGGTACACCTGCAGGTACCTCTGCAATGCAACCCCACACTGATACTTAAAATTACTTGAATTTATCCCTTTACAGAACACTTTGATATTTTGTGGTTTAGGGAAGATACTCATTGCTTAATACTAGGAAGACACTGTATCCCAGGGGAAGAAAAGCATTCACTCTTTGTGCAAGAAAATCTCAAATATAAGAAAACAGGAAAAAAAAAAAGATATTATTTTCTTCTCAGTGGTTTTCACTGTGAAGTGATTTATTTTTCAATATGCAGAACTTTACCTATTTCCTTCTGTCTTATTTTATCTAGGGAATGACTTACATGTAGAATCAGAGATAGACAGTGTAAATGTAAATGTGAACATTTTCTGGTGTTCCAAGAAAAAAAAAAACACACTTGTTGGACAGTCCCCATGATTTGTCAATCGAATTATTTAAATCAGAGGGGATTTACAGGCTCTGCAAACCTCTGCAGTGGCCAGGAAAGGGAGCACCTGTGTTCCCTCCACACTGCCCAGGTGAGCAATGTGTTTGCAGGCACAGGCTGTGGAAGATGACTGCACTATCTTGTGCACATGTTTTGTGTGGAAACACAGCCAGGATGAAGCCCTGTTTTACCTCGTTCACTTGACCTGAAGGAGACCCTGGTTCAAACGGCTTGTCTATCTGCTCTGAAGCACAGATGCATTGAGGGCGCCCCGATTACCCAAGAGAATGCCCTAACCACTTGCCTATCATGTTTTAAGAGAGTTATCTCTCTGTCTCCTCCTGAAGCCATCCCACTTAATGTGAATTATTAGCTATTGACTGGATCAGGGACTTGACCCTAACTCCCTTACATTCCACAAATACTCCCTGACTGGCAGGTTATCAAATCAATCTCTTGCCTGTCTGTCTCTATAGCCCAATGAATAAATACAGAGAGTGGTTGAATGTCACTGGGGTTACATAATGCTCCGCATTCTTAGCACAAGACCTTTCTGTTATTTGAATAGTCTGGGCTGATACTCAGGCTCATAGCTTTATGCTACCCTTCCTGCTAGCTGAGCTAGGGACAAGCTTTATGCTACCCTTCCCCCTGCTTTGGGGCAGAGTAAGGATTAGAGGCAGCAGAAGAGAACAAGGGGTACTTTGCCAACACAGCACTCTCTACAGCTGCTGTCTCTTCCCAGCCTCTTCTGCCTTCAGGAACACTTACGGTGAACCAGCCTGGCTGTGGGTTCACCAGTTTCTGTTTGTCCCTGCTCTAATTCCTGTGTGAAAGCACAGGGACGCTGGGCACTGAGAGCCATAACTGGTTAACTGGTTTTATGGTGCTTCTGCTTGCATTTGTTAAATGGCTGTTAACATTACCTTATGCACATAATAACGTAATTGAGTTGGCTCCTGGGTTGGCCCCTTGTCATCTTTCTGTGCTCTTCTTAGGAGCAGAACAAGACAACTGTGCTTATTTTATATAGGGAAGAAAGAAGATATGCCCCATTGTGATTGCATGATTATTTTTCTCATATTATTAATATACATTGCTTTGATGAGATATATGTCTTCTGCATTATAAATAACACATATACATGCAGTTCCACAGAATGGCAAATTACCTATCCTCAGGAAAAAAACAGCAACTGATGGGATAGCCAGATGAGCTGGTAGTGAGACCTACCGGTTTACAAAATATTCCTGAGTCAGACTTTTCAGAGACACCAGTATACCAGGCAGCAGGCGAAGCCAATAAGCACAGCCTGCTCCTGGATGTGTTGATGGTGCTCCAGCTTTTTATTACAAGAACATTGTACTTTGTCAGGGTATCAGTGCCAAGCATGTGGGGTGTTTAAGATATCGGCAGTTCAGGAACTGGAGTCAGCTTCGTTCATTGTTTTTAAACCCTTCCTCTTCCCCACAAAGCAAAGGAAACCATGCTTACCTGGAAGGCCAAATTTTGCACTCCCAAGTGACCACAGGTGGTCTCCTTCAGCTCCATGGGCCTGGCACAAGCAGGAGAGTTTTGGGTGAATGACAGAAGCTACTTGCAGCACAAGGCACCAGCAGCCAGCACCCGGTTAATCCATCCACAGGGTCAGTGGGTATCACTTGAAGTTGAGTTAGCCACAGGCACCCTCAGGTTGCTCTTGCTGCCTCGTAGCTCCACCTTCTCACTCCCCTGGCACAGCCCCTTTTGGCCAGCGTGGGAAACGGCATTCAATGCTTCTTGAGACAAGGAGGGAGGATTCCTGCGGGTCCCCAGGAGACAAACATATCTCTGGGTGATCCCTGAGGCAAATGTGTGTACTTATATGACTTCTGGCTTCCCTCCTTTGCTCGAGGGGGAAATTTTCCCCACCCAGATCTTTAAGAGGTCAACACAGGTTTTGTCTTTTTAAAATCTATTCTCTGCAATGTTACCATGGCTCTATTTTCAGAGTGGTTCAGGCCTTCATCTAGTAAGAGTTAAAAAAGGAAAAAGAACAGATCCCAAGCTTCCAATACTGGTTATGCATTTTCAGTTAGCATACCAAATCTTATGGTGTGGGGTCATTTGGGTATCTGTCCTTAAATTACTCACCTTTAACTGAAGGGTGTTCTAACATAGGTTTTCAGGCTTGCTATTTGGAATATAGCAAAGTTATATCCTTAGAACTGTCAGTTGGGTCTCTTACCCATGTTTTGGTTTCCTATGGACTTTGTATTTAAAACTCTTGGCTTATGTAAGTTCACTGAAAATAGTAGCACTATTACGGATACTAATGTCAGACAGGGTTTGAATGAATGCAATTTTTGTCTTCAAGGAAAATAAAATGAGAGATTGTTCTGTTTACTTGAAATACAGCAATGTAAAATTATGCACTCATTAGATGCGTAAGTTTGTAACTGTCTACGTGGTAACTGAAAATGTCATGAGTTTTGCCTCATCTTGTAAAACAGCCAAAAATTATGTTTTAAGAACAAAGACAGAATGGACTAACATAACTGAATATATTCTTGGAAATAAAGAATAGTTACATGAAAAGTAAGATGATGTGACTTTATGAGGAATCTTCCAACTTGTAATTATATTATAAATCATACAGTTACAATATACACTCTTTAACCTCATAACTATGGCTTAAAAAGGAGGACTCATTGGTTTGTGGGGTTTTTTCAGTAAAGAGTGCATGCCTTTCAATGATATATTCTGGTTTTCTGTATTTGGAATCTTTTCTGATGGCCCAGGTTTTGAAATCAGCATGTTTGCTGCTATTTGTATTTGCCCTGAGAGTAGACCAATTTCTGTGACTAATTGCTTCTCTCTGCCCACAACTTGCCAGCAAAAATACTGCAAATATCTTTAACAAGTTTGATATAATTGCCTGCTAATTACTGCATACTTCAGCTGTTTTTCTCTTCCTTTCTTCCATCTCTCCTCCTGCCAGTTTTGGACATGTTATGAGAGGGAAGAGGCTAGAGGAAACAAGGCAGTGAATAATTTTCAAATGCAGCCTTTTCAATCCTAAAATCTGTAGCCTGCACTTGCATGAAAGCTCTACCCTGGTAACTATGCCAAGACAGAAATATTTTCTGCTATTGTTTCTCTTCTTCTGGCAACTCATTAGATCATTTGTAATACCAGTATTCTCGTAGAAGAATGTCAGAATAAGACTGACTTGATGATTTCAGTGCAAAGTTTCATACATGTTAGTAAACTCACAGGATGCTGAAAGCAAAAAAGCCTATACATCCAGGACAAATCCTGAACCCACTATAGAAAACATGAGATACACCATTTCCCTGTGGACAAAGGACCATGTAGTTACACAAAAAGTGGATACTCAGTGTCAGTTTTTGTCAGGATCAGACATCAGTCTACTTTATGTTTGATTTAGGGCAAACCCCTTCACATTTCTGGTTAGCTGAAATACTTACATGAAGACATGAATTTTTAAGGAATGTTATGGGTCTGAAGGATATCACATCCTGTCATTTCAGTTGTTAACAAGTCTGGACATCTCTTTCCCACTTGCGTTTTTCCTCCAGCTACAAGAAGGTATTACAGACTCACACTCTAAATTTTTAGGGTGTTTTTATGACAATAGACCAACAGTGCTAAGCTTAAGAAAATACTTTTTTGCCAAAATTCTACTGTCTAATAACAGAGAGAAAAATTTACAATAACCTAAGAGCCGCGTCCTAAGAATAGCACTAAAAAATTTTATATTCCATCACAGTATTTCTACATGAACTCTGGACTTTCTTTCTCTTAGTTATTGGAAGACCAATTGAAAAGCCTAATTCTTTCAATATACATATAAATGACTTTTTTTTTTTTCTTTTTTGTCATGTGAATAATACATGGAGGAGGCTTGAATTCTCACTTGAAGACAGGTGCTTCTCACCTGTGTTTTTAATGGTAGAAGTTTATTAATTTATTGAAAGAATGCTGCTGTTTTGGTTAGTAGGCCTGAAAAACTAGGAAACGAAAGCATTTTATTGCATTAAGACAGCAATCTGGAAAAGGAGCTCAATAGCACAATAAGTATGCAAAACTAATTTTTTGGTATGGACTAAGGAAAATTTCATTTCAATATACTGGGCATCTTTACAACTTTGCAGGCAGCTGTTATTTTATTATGTATAATACTGAAACTTAGAATATGAATAAACTTGAGAAATTAACAGGTTTTTTTAAAAAAAAAAAAAATATATATAATGAATGTTTTCTCGGATCTTTTCCTCAAAATGGTGAGAAGTGTTTTCAGTAATTCCTCAGAAATTAATTCAGGAAGCGGAAAGCTTAAACATCACCCCCTCAAAGTATTTTCCTTGAATTTAATGCAGGAAAAGGGAACCAGAGGTCTGGCTAGCAGAAGAGGTTTTATGCTTTGTGATATAGCAAAATATTCCTATCTATAGCATAAAAAGTAATACCAGTTGGTATAAATGGGTATCATACAGGCAGTGGTACTTTTGTTCTGACGCTAGACGTCAGTATTTCCCATGGAATATACACTGAGGTCTGAATAGTAAAAAAATGTAGTACTGTGGCATATAAATATAGCTTTTGGTTGGCAAACAAAGCCTTCCCACACCAGTGCTAAGTAAATTTGTTATGAAATCCTAGTCACAAGGAATAGCATTTAGAGCCTTTTTGTGCTTCAAATAACAACACAGCAATGCTCAATCTGCTTGGAAATTGTCATGCACACTGCCTAGGCCAGATAGGGGGGTTTGGGTACTATAAAAACGTTAATCAACAGCACTGTTTAATATATACACAGAAGATAAATACATAGTAATATGACTCATATTCATTTTCTGTGTACATACCAAAGATGAAGAGTACTATGAAGAAGCAGATGAGGTATCTAAAAAGAGTAAAATAATTCTATTTTTTTCATTACTGAACTGTGGGAAGCAACTTCACAGTTATATAAGTTCTTAAACATTACATTTTTACATACTTAATTGATCATATTCAGTATTTATAGTTGTGTTAATTTTACTCAGCTGTGGTTTCTAGAACATTTCCATAAAACATTCAAAACTTTAAGATAATAAAAGCTTGAACAATCTCTCTTATGTGCTCTGGGCAAAAAAATGGGCTAGGCCATGAGTTGGGCAGAGCAGCTTCAATCCCAATCTAATGACAAAATGTGGGTAGATTTTCCAGAGATGCTGTTATTCTGGAAATTGATGAGTATGTTTTTCTATGCAAATTTTTGCCAAAGCTGCTGAGATCTCCATGATGAAAGACAGAAAAAAAAAAAAACCAAACCAAAAGAAGAGTTGTGGGAAGAGTCAGAGTGAATCCATAGATGGATGCATGTTTTTATGACTATTCCATATTACTGCTTGGATTTTGCTCCTCAAAGGAAAAGTGAGTGAAGGAAAAACATGGTTATAATTCACAAATGGTTGGCAAATAGAAGATTAGTTGCTTACTTTTTGTTACATATCCCAATATTTGTTTAGCCAGCTATGCTTATTCTTCTACTGACTTCTCTGAGTGAACAAGGTCCTTTCTGTATTTGAAAAAAACCTTGGACCAAAAAGACATGGTGGATGAAGGAAAGGTTGTGGATATTATTTACCTAGACTTTAGCAAGTCTCCCACAGTATTCTCCTGGAGAAACTGGCTGCCCATGGCTTAGATGGGAATACTCTCCACTGGGTTAAAAACTGGCTGGAAGGCTGGGCCCAGAGAGTGGTGATGAATGGAGTGAAATACAGTTGGCAGCTGTGTCCCACAGGGCTCAGTAATGGGGCTGGTTCTCTTCAACATCTTTATCAATGATTTGGACAAGTGAATCGAATGCACCCTCAGCAAATTTGCAAACGACACCAAGATGGGTGGGAGTGTTAGTCTGCTGGAGGGTAGAGAGGCTTTGCAGAGGGATCTGGATAGGCTGTATGGATGGGCTGAGACCAACAGAATGAGGTTCAATAAGGCCAAGTGCTGGGTNNCTACAGGCTTGGGGGAGAATGGCTGGAGAGCTGCCTGGCAGAAAAGGACCTGGGGGTGTTGATCAACTGTCGGCTGAACATGAGCCAGCAGTGTGCCCGGGTGGCCAAGAAGGCCAACAGCATCCTGGCCTGTATCAAGAGCAGTGTGGTGAGCAGGACCCGAGAGGTGATCATCCCCCTGTACTCAGCACTGGTGAGACCCCACCTTGAGTACTGTGTCCAGTTTTGGGCCCCTTACCACATAAAAGACATTGAGGTACTGGAGCAGGTCCAGAGAAGGGCAATGAAGCTCATGAGGGGTCTGGAGCACAACTACCTGAAGGGAGGCTGTAGAGAGGCAGTGTTTGTCACAGATGATAGGACAAGGGGTAATGGCTTCAAGTT
>BJBW01016091.1:713-16940 GCA_004320125.1 Scolopax mira
TAAGAAAATCCCCCACCTCCATAAACTTGTGAAGGACCAAACCCTTATTTTCCAAAGTGTTATAATTTTATAAAACAAAGAAAAATTAGGTGTTCATCTGCCTGCGTCATTCACCTAGAATAGCTTGTATGCCAGCCCACATATCAATCAAACTAATTATGGAAATTTATCACAGCATTTTACATTAACATGGATTGATTACACTCTCCATATACTTCTTATACCTGTCTAGTGACTAGATGTTTTAAACTTTTAAAAAAAGGGACCATGTAGTAGCTGTCCTCATAAATGCACTCCAGCCATCACCACTGTGGTTCTATTTCAAAAAGGAAAAAAAAAATAATAGAAAAAAAAAAGAGAGATTGGAAAAGTAAGAGCAGCAGAGTTTATTATGGTACTTTTGGGGCCTCACTGGCCTCCACATCAAGAACTCCAGGATCAGCACATCTGAAGCTCTGAAAACCATTTCAGCAGCTGCCATGACAATTTCAATTATCATTTTATATATGAAAGGGATATTTTTAATTCTACCAATTTGCATCTCGTAAGTGAAATTGAAATTGGCAGAACAGCAACTAACCTATGCTAAAACCCAGACACACATTAACATACTGCTTTAGTTTAAAAGTAATTAAAACATTTTGGCTTATGGTTTGGGGTTGGGTTTTTTTAAAATATATATAGATGGATATATATTATATATATATAAAATATATATAGATGGATATATATCTATCTATTATATAGATAGATATATATGGTCTCTTTCTCCAGGATTTAAGCAGGGGTTTAACTGGCAATATGCCAACTTTTATGTTTGCCTTCTAATAATTAAAAAATTAGAAGAATTAAATCTTCTCTGGTTTATTCCTTTAAAAATTTTTTTTCACCTTTTTTTGAAGGGACGCGGGTCTAAATAACAAAAAACAAAAATCTAGCAATAATTTCCAGTTAGTGTTAAGTGTAATTTCTACACACTTTGCTTTGTTCAAACACATAGAGTCATTTTCTTCAATTCTTTATGAAATCTGGGGATTTTTTGCTTCGTATCAATATCAACCAGTATTAGAGGCAATAAAGATGAAAAAGGTCCTTCTCACTGCTGAACTGACAAACTTGAAGTCCAATGCTAAGACTTATTTTCATTACTTATTTTATCCACTTTTTTTTTTTTAATGCATCAAGGGAGTCTAGTGCTACATTTCATAAAGTGAAACCCAAAGTAATTACAGCAGGTTCCAATAATCAGGCAGAAGATGTTAAGAAGTACCACTACAAACCATCCCGTCACCCACAAAGAGATTCCCTATTACAACCCTCTGGAAGGGATGTAAAGGTCAGTTTGTCAAACAAACCATTATAAATAAAGTAGCATTTTCTCTAGTTCTACCACTTTCACCATACTAAGCAAAGTGATACATAAGAGATCTGATTTGAAGTGTTAAAACTGCACACACAACAGCAGTACTATGATGAACACCAATATAGAATGCTCCTGGCTATTTTTAAGGGCCAGTACCCTTGAAAAAGCTTCTAATTTCATCTAACACATGGTAAATCTGGCACAGATTTCTCATCAAATCAACCTTGAAATTAGAGTCTGAGTCAAGAGATTATAAGCATTAGAGGAATTTCGTGGAAGACACTTAGTCCACATGAGTAACATGAGAAAAGTTGGACCACTGCAAATGAAGAGCCAGATTTCAAATAGGTTCCTCCAGTTAAGGTACATTCCTGTCATTAAGAAGTGGTGCTTAATGAGCAGGTGAAACCCTCTAATAGTAATAGAACTCTCCACTGTCAACCTTCACTTTTCTTCCCAGCACCAACCTGCTTCACTTGCCCACAGTGAAAGCAGAAAACATCTTTTATTCTCCGTTTTATTCTAACTACGGAACTTCTAGAACCAATTATGAAATCCAGAACCAAGTCAAACAGCTGATATCAAAGTGATTTTGAAAATACAGTCGTTTGAACTCACTGTTAATATAATATGTCATAAAGGAAAATTAATAATCCTATAAATAAATGTAATTTCAAATTAGGCAAAAAACCCTTTAAAAATACCTGACTGTGCTGTGTGGTATCACAAACCATAAAAGTAACACTGCCTAAAGCATCATAAATTGTATTCAATGTTTCAGATGGTCTAAATTTCACCTGACATTTCTCATTTTAATAAAGGAACTCCCTGCACTTATTTTAGTTTGAAGACTGTCCTTACCTGTGAAAAGGAAAAAAATCAAGACCATGATCATTGTGTAACCGAAGTATAAAATGGTGCTGGCGGTTCCTGTTATCTGGAGTTTTGAGAAGAAGTAATGAACTGCATAGATAAAGAGATAAACTGCTGTAAAGCTGCTCGTCAGGAACGATCGCCACCACCAATGATAATCCTGAAAAAACACAAGAAAACTATTCAGTAAGGGATAGCACGGAGAGAACAGAATATAAATAAGCTGGTTTAACAAAATGAAAAAACATCATCTCATGAAATACGCTGAATTTTCCAAAATTTCATCTCAAAAGAAGAAAAATTCCAACATAGCACATAGCTTTTTTCCTTTCTCAAAGTCAGTTGCATTGCTTCTGCTAGAAACATGAAATTATTCTAAGATTAAGGCTGTTTATTTTTGCTTATCTGTTGCAAATGGTGGATTTTGAAGCAAAAAGCCCATTCCAGAAGAGTGGCTTCAACAGGCACGTGACGAGCCAACAACACAACCCACAGTATGTGAATATCTCAATTCTATTTCTAACATCTTCCAGCTAAAAGTGGTATCTACATCAAAACTGTACTTTTTTACCTCTGCGCACAGATGGAAATAGCACAGCAAAACTGTAGCTTCTGAACACGTAATTAGAAGAATTATAAAAACTAGGAACAGGAATCCAAACATGTAATACATCTGATGAGACCTAAAATTAAAAAAAAAAACCCAAAGAACAAGAGTCTCATTTGTGATTGAAGTTCTCGATTAACGTACAGTATCACGTTGCTAATCAAAAAAGCAAACCAAGAAAAACCCCAAAACCAAAACACCCACAGCACTGGGGGAACTTTGTCTACACCACTATTGGCTAATTCATGAAAAGTTTGCTTTACCTGAATCTCTTCTATAAATATGCATTCATTTAAGTAAGGACTCATAAAATAACTGCTTTATAGAGCAACACTCAAAGTCTTCAATTATGCATCCCCTGAAATTAGTGTCTATAAAGTTTCATAGAGAACCTTTATGGACAGTTTCCACCAGAGATTTTATAACTTCAGGCTTCTCTTGAGAGGACCTTTAGCTTCCCCAACTCCTGCATTTTCCCTAGTTAGGATGCCCACTTCCCTCCTCCCCTCACTGCTAAATTCTCCAGGAGTCTCTGCATCTCCTCAACCATGTTCAACCATTGGTGGTATTGAGGCACCATCCCTGGAGGTATTTAAAAGATGGGTTGACCTAGTGCTTAGAGACATGGTTCAGTGATTTATTTATTTTTTAACCAGAGTTCGGGTGAATCTTAAAGGTTCCTTCCAAACTAGACAATTCTATGATTCCATGATTTAAAATTTGGTCTATTCCTTATATTGATTTATTAATTGTTTAGGGATGTTTAAACTCCCTGGGGGTTTATTATCAAACCAGCATAACTTGAACAACAACAGCAAAAAAAGTGATACTCACCAAATGCTGTTCAGAATGAAGAAAAGCTGAATAAAAATACAGCCAAAGGGCAAGATACCACCCATTATGATACCAGGCAAGGGCTTTGTGAAGAAGGACTGTTCTGGAATTTGGCGAGGAATCTGGTTTGTACGAACTGGATGTTCAATAGGCTTTGGGAAGAAATGAATAGAATTAAAAAATAAAGTTGTTACATCATAAATAAGATTACTATTTCCCTAGTATTAGCATTTGATAAATACAACTTTATTTTAATCCATAAGCCATCACAAGTTACCAAACCCAAACCCTACAAACTGGATATTCATCATCAGGAAAACACACACATGCTTCAGACATTTCCACTATTGGTCAGAATGTGGAGGAGGGAAATCCGTTCAGTTCCTAATAATAAAAAAACCAAACCAAAACAACCCCAAACTGAACACCTTTTTCTTAGTTGTCTGGCATTATCTCAAAGTAGTGAAGTACAAATTGAAGTACTTTTGAAGTACTACTTAAAAATGAAGCTGCTGAGGCATTGCTGCAGTATAAAAGGCAAGGCCTCCAAGTGCACCACTAGATCCTCATTCTAGTGAATGGACAGGAAAAAAAAAACCACCTTTAATGTGACATTACAAGTATATACTCAGTTTCAAAATCATGACAAAGTAATGCATCATTTTACAATCGTAGGGCAATAGATGTTTCAATCCAACCAGTTGCTGTACCCTCAGGGATTTAGTGGCTCAACCACAGGGGACAAGTGGATTTCAAATCTGTGTTCAAAGAGCCCCACCTTCTCCTTGAAGCCAAAATATGCACCAACAAAGGTCAGTGGGACTGAAATTCCAAACCACATCGCCAGGATAGCAACCAAGGTGCCGAAAGGGATGGCAGCTGAGGATCCTTTCACCCACAGAATGAGATTCATAATGAAGAAATCAGCAAAGACAATCCTGGGGAAAGAAAAAAAGATCATAAAAGATATTAAAATATTCAGGAAAAAATAAATATCAGTTAGTATTAAAAAGCATAAACCAGTCTGCATCAAAAAAATGCATCTTCTCACAATCTTTCATTGCATAATAGTACTAGTTACTTTCAGCACTTGTAACATCCAGTGTTTCTAATGCAAGGATCCATGGTAAAGCCACTATTTAAATAATTCTGCATATAAATCCAAAAAGTAACAGAAACACTCCATTGGAAAAATCTATACAAAGAATGCAAAATAACTAAATAAATAAATAACCCCCCTGACCTTTCCTATTATCACCAGTAATTTAATACCTTTATTTAGGCCTTTTATAAGCAGTATATTTCTTCTGAAAAACGAGTGACTGCAAAATCTCCATTTAGGAAGCCACACAAACGTACACGTGTCACAGCAACATGGCAGAAGGATAGATTAAAAAGGGCTCTTTGACAAAAATCTTGGCATTAACAGCTCATGGAGTTAGACAATTAAGCTGCCCACATCTTTGGAGAATTTAAATAACATCTGCATCGATCACAGTATGTCTCCAGACCTGTTCCTTCTCCCCTAAGTTAAGTGCATCTGCCTCATTTTGTAAAAATTCTGGTAAAACACCAGGAAACTCTGAGACATACAATGAAGATTTCAAACAACCCACTCCGAAAGCAAAGCAAAAGGCACTGCAAAGGAAACCCATAAAAAAGCCTGCTTGAACTGTCATTATTCATGGATTTGGAGCTGCATCCCAGAAAATTCAGCCTCAGGAAGGGCCCCTGAGAAGGGCATCATTGTCTGAGGTTTGTTAAAGTGCTCCTGAGGCAGAATTCAAACTGCCCTGAAGTGAAGACGCATCCTCCACTGTATTTCCTTTAAAAAGGGAGAAAGGAGGACTAGAGCAATAGACGGGCTCCTTTTTCCCTGGAAGGAGCCTCACACTTGCCAAAACTGTTTGGGGGAAGAAACTTGTTAAATTAAGCACACCTGGTGTAAGCATCTTGTTGAACAAAACCCAAAAATAAAATCCATATTAGAAGTCGTGCTAATCTTTATCATCTGCCCAAGCTTGTGAAAGACCCCACTGCAAATATGAACTCCCATCAGCCTGTGGAGACTGTAACGGCCTTAGGCTGTTTATGATATTATGCAAATTCACCAAACTAGCACAGCATAATCAAGACATCTGTTCCTATTCTACCATCACCAATCGTTTTACTTCCTTTGTGAAACTTAATTTATTTGGGAGTTTAAATGATCAGCACGATATTTCCTCCACTGATAAGTATTTTCTTCTCTCTCAAGGTAACAGCTAAACGACAGCAGGGAGAGCCACGCACATTTTGTTTAGAAATAAGATTTCCTCATAGAAACACTACAGTCAGTTGTTATTGAATGCATGACATTTCATTTGATGAAATTCTACTCAACTCAAAAACCACTCATGTTTTATTCATTCTGGGCAGTTTGGGAGGGGGGGGGGGGGAACACCTTAAGAAATTATTTATAACCTTTTCCTCAACCATTGCCAAGGACATTTGTTGAAGGGTAGCTTCGTGGACCCAGAGTTGCAACCAAAAAATACTGAAGACTTGCAGAAGTAGCAAGTTTGTGTTTCATTCCCTTTCTTGACTGATCTAATTCACCCAGAAGAGAGCTGTGAGAAAAGGGAAGGTAGGAGAGGTATCACCCTGCCCAGCCATAACAGCATTGCCCATAGTATGATACATGCTACAGCCATACCCAAAACTGGGCACCACCTACTGCCTAATGTAAAAGATTATAGAGGTTCTGCCAAAAGGTCTGTCTCTCCCTATTTACAGAAAGGCACTACAGGCACACCAAAATTACCAAAACCCACGAATTTCCTCACAAAGTGACCATACCTATTACCAGTGAAGACAGGATTATCTGGAACACACCAAGTGCTGCGTTACCAACTTGCAATTACCCCATCATATTTGTGGAGAACAAAGAAAATAATCACACAAACAAACATTATAGTTCACTCTTCCCCTTCCTCCCCCATTCCTTCCCACCTCAGATTCATTTATACTTAAGAATAAAGGAAAGAATGGGGAGAAACAATACTAACCCAGGGCAAAGCAGAGCTGTAAGCAAAACATTTGTCTTCCACTTCTCGCCTCTGAATGCTGAGGGGGGAAAAAGTAAAAACAATTTCAAGTTAAGACTTTTTTCCAACTGTTTTACAGTCCAGCAGCAAGAAACAGATTTGTTGTCTGAGAGACCCGCTCCAGCCTGAGGTTTGTACTAAGCCCAGCCATTCTGAATTTAACCTGCTGTGTCACACGAAATAAATGCATGTACTTACTCTTGTACATTCGAGCAGACACGTAACCGGCTGGAGTTCCCAGTAAGACCCACAATACAACAGCACAGGTCATCAAAGCACCACGGTTGGCAGGAGAAAGGAAACCAAGGCAAGCCAGGACTGAAGAGACAAAAAGATGTAGTCATTTGTGGACACCTGCCAAAAATCCCCCTGTAATGTATTTCACTGTACAGGTGTATCCCTTTCACTACCAGATATTTAAATGAATTATCTCCCGCATCCCCATCGCGTGCCCGTAGCCCTAATGTCACCGTGTCATTCCTAACAATGCATGACTTCTCATCTTTTAAACAGAAAGTTTCTCACAGCCAAAAGACTGGAAAAAAAAAATAAATGCCACCTAGAGATGAACAATGAGCCTGAAAAAAAATTTCAGCTTGAAAACATCTGCTTCCAAAATCCTATAGTCCTCCTGTAAACACAAATGGACAATACCTATGCATTCTAAGTGACAAGAGACATCTAATACAACAGCAGGGCTGGAGAAGCCAAAAATTTTGACAGAGCTAAGAGGTTTTTTTGCTGGGGTAGGAAGATGTTGGGTTTTTTTTAGGTTTGTTTTGGGGGTTTTGTTTGTTTCTTTAAGGTAGAAATAAGTGTGAAGACAAAAGCTCTCAGAGATGAGTCACCTGCTTGAAATTCCACAAAAGGTTTTCAGCCACCACGATGGATAACACTTCACTCAAGAGTGTACTATCTTAAAAATAAGCCTCTTTAATAGAAGGCTCAACTAATTGCAGAGGCCAGCCCAGAAAGATCCTCAGAAAAAGGATTTTTTTCCTCCCCAATTTCTTTCTACTCTACACTAGTTGCACAGGAAATTATTGCAGTTAAGTAAGTTACAAAGAGCTGTGATCAACACTGAAAAACAAGCCTGTCAAGAAAATTCTGCTCATCTTATAGCATCATGTAAGGAACAGAACAAAAAAAAAAAAAGCAGCTCCTTTATGAAAGATAGAAATAGCTGAATCAAACGCAGAAAGTTGAATTTGAAAAATATCTTCTTTTGTAATAAATATCAGTAGGCTTCCCCATTCTACTGTACAGTACAAAAAGGAATGGTGATAGACTTTAGAGATAACGTATAATAAAGCACCAACTTGTGCCAGGTGACATCATCACATGTGTAGATAGCTATTTATGGTAGGCTCTCACTCCCTTGGCATTATTTCCTTGGCATGCATTCTTGCTCTTACTCCTGCAGGGCTGCAGGCTGTTGTGTCACACGTATCAGATAAGAAGTGTTCTGAGAACATTAAAGCTTTGATTACACGTCTTTGAACTCGTATTACGGGATCCTTGAAATAATTTACACCATGACAAACTAGTTTGGTTTGGGTTTGTTTTTTTTTTCCCCCCAGAAGAAACTTTTAACAAGAAAGCTTCGTTTCAGCAATCATGAAGAATCTGAATCAGTCCAGATATCACAACACTTTGAACAACTCTGCTTGCAACGGTGTTACTGAAGATGCTGAGATTATCATTATGAAACAGCAATAATGTTTTTGTTTTACTAAAAGACAGCCTTCATTTCCAGTAGAAAGCTTCTATCGTGGGTTTAATATTATTGCATCTTTCTTAGACTATTACACTACAAACACATCACCTTAATAAAAGTTACTTACATAAAGTAATAAATGTCATAATGAAAATTTGTGTTCCTTGGCCCAAGAAGACAGACAGTAACATCCCCTTCCTTGGAGGTCTAAACACGTCTCCGTGAACCAGCTTCCAGCCAAATTCCTCTTGGGCATCTTCCTGTATAAAGGCAACAATGTCCTTAGCAAAGATACATAATGCAGTAGTGAATTAACACAAACAAGATGCAAAAGAGATATTTAAAGTTTGATTAACTTCCAGTTTAGATCCAAAGACAGAGTAATTGCATCTGATTTATCACGCGTTGATTTTATAACCCCCTAATGGTTCAGTAAATGAAAAAGGCAGAATTTATCAAGAAAATCCTCATCTCTTCAAGAAAGAAAAAACAAAGTGTAATTAGCCAAGCCACATAACTTCATTCTAAATTTCAACTAAAACAAAGCATTCCATTTAATTTAACTTGGATTATAGCATTTCAATCTAGTTCATGCATTTATCTTTTTTTGCTTCCGTTACAAAGCACATCCCTTTCAATGACAATACTGGGAGGGAGTGAAATGATTCCTGAACTTCAGCAGAAAACCTGCTCCCTGGAATCACGAGGGACAAGTACCAACACTCCTCGTGCCATTGTCAGAGAACTTTTTAATAAAGTCACTCAAAACAAACACCTCACAAAAAAAGCCAACACACACATGACCACAAAAACCCAACCCTTCAAGACGACCACTCTCTTCCTCACAAAGTTAAAAACCACTTGGTTTCATTCAAGCTGGGAGTACCAAGTTTAGTTCAATGGACTTCTTCTTGCTAGATTTACAGCACAATTATTTCACACCTATTTAAATCAACTCTGTGAACTGCAGCAGAGCTTTAAGTCTCTTACAACTGGCAAGAAAATAAAAAATTGTGCTTTTTTGAAAGTCACACCTATCCCTGCTGTTATCCATAAAAAACTAATCAAGCTCCTACAAGTCTTGCTCTTTATCACATTAAGAATGACCAACTAATAAAGACAAGACAGTGTAAGATATTGAACATAATTTAATTGAGAGATCAAACAGGAGCTTCACAAAAACAATCAGTTAAAGGATGTGAAAAATGCTTCAACTTTAATTACTGTCCGGATTTGCATTAACAAAAGATATTTAATATCAAAAACACAAAGAAGAATAAAAGTACTTTCAGATGTTTTAGTTTAAAATGCACAAATATATTCCATATTTAAAGTATTTCTTTATGCAGACAGACAGCAGCAAGAGTGAAAATCCAAACCTTTGTAGTATCTGACACTATTTCTCATCTTTGCCTTGCAGATATCACTTTTACAAATGAGGAAGAATAATTTTTACTCAGCCTTTCACTCACAGTCAACTGGTCAAGTCTTTCTTCCACCAAGACTTGCTAGGCTCTACAGGGACATGCTCCTTTCCCATTTTTACAAATTACACACTTCAAAAGAACTCCTAACAGGTTCAGTCTGATGGCAACAAGCTCCAGTCACTACGTTAGGTCAGACAAACCGGGCTCAGATTGACATAGCGATAACCAGGAGAGTTAAAACTATAAATAAGTAAATAAATCCTTTCCACACATACCCCATTTACACACTACCTCAGGTAGTTCTATCCGAGCTAGAGATCTGAGTCACATTGCACATGAATTGCAATATTATGATCTCTGAACTGGAGACAAAGTATGTGATTCCATCACATTTTCCAGCCACAGACAAAAGACAATGTCAGCTTACACTAGTCCAAGTCAATCAGAATCTCTACCATAACAATTAGCATGACATCTATTGATCCTCACACTAATTTCACTCCATTACTATTTTCATCCTTTCTGCAATAATCATCTGGTACAGACTTAGTTTAAAAAATTACTTTGCTTTATGAAGCTGCATAGCAACGTATTTCGCATGAAATTCACACCACAACCTTTCCAAACTTCACAAGCCACGTGTGAGCACACCCACTTTCTGGACAAGCTACACTAGAACTATTATAAAGAAATTTTTCAATTCCAACCTGGAATTGAAAAAATTACACCAATTGTGCTTCATTACAATGGGGGACAATACTTGGCTGCAGTAGTTTTAAGCCTGATATCTTCAAGAGAAGAGAAAACCATTATTAACAGCCACATTTTGATGGTGAACCAACACCTGAACACTTTTCAATGTCTGCACCGTGTCCTGTGCCTGTTGGTAGAGTGTGAAAGTATTTATGAAAAAAAAAAAAGAAAGAGGTTTTGCTTGAGACCTTGGAACCAAGGGACTTATATTTCAAACATGTTCACTACCAAAAAGTCTCTGTGAATCGCTCCACAAGCTTCTAAAACCTGAAGTCTGTCCTTGTGTGTTACAAGTTCAGCAATTTACGCTAGAAAAGTGAGACTGTCACTATCTGCCCATGTATTCCTGCTGCTAGAAAAGATAAATAGCAATAAGGCTATTTTTTAACTCTCAGATATATTAGCACGTATCAAATTCCTGGTAGTTATCCATCTCTTTAGATTGTATTCAAACCTAATTAGTAGACATCGCATTGGCCAGAAAAATGTGCTCAAGCAAAAGCTGTATTTTACTCACAGAAGAGTCCATCTGGTTGTATCTTGCAATGTCTTTATGAAGAGTCCTCAGGATGATCATAGCCACCATGCCAGATAAGAAGAGAACAATTACCAGGGAATTCATTATACTGGAGAGAAAGAAAAAGTCAAAACCTTCAGTCTGTTTTTATTCAGGTTCCAGGACACAGCCTGGCGCACAGCTCAGCTCTGAGGAACAGCCTTAGATATTCACAATTTAAGTCATTCTGACCTTTTAGTATTTTCCCACTCATAGAAGATAAAATGTTTTAAATTGTATGCTTCTATGATTTCTTAGGAGACAGAAGCGAGAATAGTATTTTATGATATATTGTTAATTCTCAAGACTTTCCTCCTTAAATAGCTCTGAAGTAATTTCCCCAGTGATACAGCTCTTACAGCAGACTATCAACCAACAGAACCTACATCAAGCCATTTCATATTTTGTAGAGACATATTTAAACAGATTAGCCTTTTCAAATACACTATGCTGTAAAACATTAACATTTCAACATAAATCCTGTCATTACTTGATATCATTTGCATGGCAGAGAGGGAATAACTTTTCCTAGATGTCTTTTACTTGTAAAAAAAAGCTCATATTTTTATTGTAAGCAGCTGATGAGTACAAAACACGCAGTACACATACTCTCTGGCTTTCTCTAACTGCCAAGTGAGAGGTAACAATAAGAACACTGCAGAGTAGCAAGGTCTCAAAAGTTCTCCAGAAGGGAGATGATAAAGTAAAACGATGGAAGCTGCTTCCCTTTCAGACACTAACGGCGCATTCCTTTGGTGAAATGCAATACTACAGTCACTCTCAGGAGATGCAAGACTGATAAAAGTTACTTCACATATGAAAACAAGAAGGTTTTCTTGCCTGAAAACTAACAGACTTTGTTCTACCCACGGCAGAAGTTATATATCCCTAGAAGCACAAATAAGAACTCTTTGTGCTCACCTGCGAGGTTATTCCTGAATAAATTCAAGTCTTACCTAAACCACTGGATGTTTGTATGTGGCATGGACTCCAAAATGTAGTCCCATCTGGAAGCCCACTTAATATTATTCTTTTCCTGTAAAGAAATTAAATGGCAATTAATAGAAACAAGTTCAAGTTTGTTGCAGGCTCTGAGAAGGAGTAAGCACATCAAATCTCTTCCACAAACCTTCTATTCAGTATTAATACCTAAGCTTGGTATCAACCCTGGCTGTCAGACCTTCCTCTGGCAGTAATTCTTTTTATCTCCTGAGCCTCTCAAAGAGTATCTTGTTTATTGAAATCTCCTATCCACATCTTCTACCTTCAACTGAGGCTCCAGTAAGCCTCATCCTTCCATGATTCAGTATGTAGCTGCCTGCAGCTCCCAAACGCACGCTGAAAAAACAACAGGACAAGATACTCCCAGCACAACACACTGATCTTGAAGCTTCAACTTTGTTAAACATACTCTGTCTTTCTGGTTTCCCCTGGAATTTTTCTCTCTCATCATCTTTAATGTATTTAGCACACGCTTCCTCGCTCCCACCCATAATGCTGCCTGATAGAGGCTATTTTCCACTCTGATTCCTGGCAGAAAACTTTCATTTCCAGATATCCTTGTGAAGGATTTAAAAAGAAGAAATCATTTGGCAACTTTCACCTTTGAAAGATGCTTCCATCACTCTCTTTATCTCCTCCTCTAAATGCTTCATGTAGAGCTGTACAAGCGACGATTCTTTCTGACCCCCAAGCTTTGGCCTCTACAGCTGGGTCTCAGGCAACAAACGTCTGCTGTCTTGCTACCAAATTCTTCCTCCCAACTGGAAGGAAGTTCTGCTGAACTTTTCTATTTATCCACCAGCTGGTAAATTCATACAATAAATTCTCAAAACCTGGACTATGTCTCCAACCTAAAATTTTTAAGTTCTGATTTGTGTTCTGGATGAAGATGTAACAATGAAGAACTGCACCAACACAACAAGGTGGCTGAAATTGGCCTAAGTTGCTCTTTACCAGCCCAGTCAGTAGCTGATCACAGGATTTCAGAGCTGGTTGGGACAGGGGTTCAGAAGTGTGGTTCTAAAGTGTGTTATTTGGGTACCAAACTGCTCACACTTGTGCACGCTCGTGTATTGCACATTAAAGGCAGGAGGGTTTATACTCTTCACACAGAGTTAAAAATCTTGCTCATTTCAATGACTTAAAGCAGTCATCAGAAGTCACCTGCCACATTAGAAAGGACATGAAACAGTGTGCATAAAACAGCTGTGCATTTTACTAGTTTATATATTCTTACATTCATTTCATTTCCCTGAAACTAACGTTCTCCTATTTAAAGATACCTTTCCCCGATTAATACTCCCCATTTAAGTTATTTTGAAACTACTGATGAGAAACAGAACGTATCAGGGATTATTTCACACCAAGGCTAATGGATAACAGAGAAAAAAAGTAGTTTGGAAGCAGCCAGTGATTGAGATGTACCGAGTGCCATCTGCTGGAAGCTCCTGGGCCCAGGGCAGTGAAACCTCAGCTGCCCCACCTGGCTAAGAAAAAGGGAGTAGGTAGCCCAAAAAAAGCATTTGGGTGTGCATGGTGTGAGCAACTGGCCAAAGCTCCCACTGCAATTCTAAATTGCAATTTAACATCAAGATTTAAACACAAATGTTAACAGACAGAAGGCTCATTCATGTAGTCAAATCAGAGAGTCTGAGGAGGACTGGGTGTCCCAAGGGAAAAGTAACAGGATACAGAGTCTTGCACCTCAAGGTCATCGGTTCAAGTCAAATTCAATTTGGTAGAAGGAAAGCTGTTACCAAATGACGGCTGCTTTGCTGCCTCTACAAAATAAGCTGGTGGTCTCAAGTAAAATCCTGTAAAATTGGTGCTGCCTTCCATCAGAAAAACAACCACGCTTTCAGGAGAGGCTGGAACCGAGGGAGGTACCAAGGTTTGAAGCAGCCTGAACCACATGATTCTCACCCCCAGAGGAAGCTCACTTTCTGTGCTGGGGTAAAAAGACCCAGTTGCATGAAAGCCTAAATTCCTCCTGTAAGTCATAACAGGCTGAATAAAGCACTGAAGCATTACTAAACATCAGAGTATTAACTCTAAAAGATAAACGGCCACCTACTCAAAATAAGCTAGGGAATAAAATAAAAGCAATACAAAAATCAGTCAAAACCTGCAACTTCACTAGGAAAAAAAACCAACCAAACAACAAACAAGCAGCTTTACTATACACTAAAACTATAATTTAACACAAAAGCATCTCCACAAAAACATTTCTTCAACATGAGACTCAGTACATTGACTGAAGTCTGAAAAGCACAGAGCATACCTCAAGACAACTCTTGTGGTTATTCACTGTGCTACCTTTCTACTAGCAATAAAACAGGGAAAAAAAGAGGCTTTATTTATACATTCCAAGTGTCCCTTAAACTACAGTAATGGAAAAGTAATAGGTTTTGGAAAACCTGCTTCACAAGATCATCCTTACGGAATATACACTGCTTTAATCCAGTTATAGCTATTAGCAAATTATCCAGCTGTTTTAATTTCATTTTGGGGGGGAATTACATATTCATGTAACAGACTCAATACTTACTTCAAACGTCACAGAGTAGGTGTAGATCAAATTCAATTTGCTGGTGAATTCTCCAGGAATCTCCATAGGTGGACCTTCACAACTTAAGTTGTTCTCATCTGTATGTTTGTAGCTAAGGGTAAAAATAAAAAAAATATATGGTTAAATAAAGTTGTATATGCCCTACAGGATGAATTTTCACAAGTTCTTTTCTAAGGTAATTAAAACAAGTTTTTATTTAAAAAGAAAGCCACCAAACAACCAAGGAGAGTTATGTATATTATTTTGTACCAGCTATTCAACTTCTTTGAGAACCTGCTTATCTGTTCTTCTACCAAAGAAGAACTATGTTTGTAGTTAGAGATAATATGAGAAAAATAAAACCATGCCTATAATTAGCTACTGTTATTCAGAAGTTGGATGTCTATCCTACATTCAGTTAGTGTCTGTTCATAATCCTAAGCATTTGAGAACATTTTAAGTGAAGTTGTTTGATAAGCACGTGGGAGAACCACAGACTTCTGAGAGGTCATGAGATGTGGTTCCACCCCACCCACTTCTCTGCCATGATCAGAACAAAGTCCTGGTCCTCAGCTAAAATGCTGCTCAGTTAACCAGGCTGCAAAGTCTGGAGATCTCTGCCTGGTAAGATGCTAAGTTTTAACACAAAATACCCCTTTGCTGCCATCATGCCTCCCCTCCACGTTTTAACAAGACTGTGTTACTGGAAAGGGACTGGAAAGGGATTTGGGAATATCTTTTTTTTTTTTTAAAGTAACTAACTTTTTTTTTTTATACTGGGGCAGAGGGAGTGACTGTGGGAACCTTTCCATTCTCCATAGATAAGTGCTCTAATTTCACCTCTCGCCAGTCTCGTGTACTCTGAAACACACAGAACAACTCAGAACCACATTCTACATCCTGAAGTCCAAACACACAAACCCTTCTCTGTGGTACCTTAGAAACACTGCAGCTAGAGAAGCACCAAGTCAAAGAAACCTTCAGGTTTGCTTGAAGTCTCTCTTGTGAACTTCTTCTAACACTAAAAAAATAGCTTTCCCTTCACACCTTTTTGGGCAAGTTGTATTTATCCAATAAAAGCTTTCATGAAAGGCTTCAGGTGCTCCAACCACAATTACTTCCCATCAGGAGTAGTTTCAAGGTTGAAGCAAAGCACCCAGCAAAACCCCTGGTCAGAGAACGACAAAATTGTTATGTTCAACCTCATTGTGCCCCCTTGTGGTCTGTGTTACTGGGGAAAAGGCAAATAAATTCTCATTTTTCAACCATTCAGGCTCCGACTGATAGAGCTTTAATCAAAAATAGAGGAGCCTGGTAGAACCTTCTTGCTACCAGATCAGAGCAGAGGTAAGTGGAAGGAATAAAAGGGCATCACAAGTATAATTCACTAAAAATACACTATTCAGTGTCTTTTCCAACAGAAAAAAACTACATACACTCAAGTCCTGTTGTACCATACAT
>BJBW01016092.1:387-29916 GCA_004320125.1 Scolopax mira
TTTCTTCCAGTCTGCAGGGACTTCACCTGACTGCCACGACTTTTCAAATATCATGGAAAGTGGCTTTGCAACTTCATCAGCCAGTTCTTTCAGGACTCTGGGATGTATTTCATCAGGTCCCATGGACTTGTATATCTTCAGGTTCCTTAGATGATCGCGTACCATGTCTTCAGTTATAATGTCTGTATAATGTCTGTAATACTCAACACACCTACTATTCTCCCATTTTTTCCCATTTTAGCGTTTGAAAGCTTTAGATTGAAGTCTTTGGTGTTTTTTCTAACTCTTCTCAACTCGTACCTGCCTATTTGCTCAGCCAGAAGTTTAGCCCTGTTGCAAGTATCCCATGAAGAGCTCCCACTGGCCATATAGCAAGTGGTAAAGATAAACTTGCAAATTCTCCAGGATCCTTAAGGACATGGCTCCCATCACTCAGAATCTTGTGTGTCCAGCATCTGAGGACAAAGCAAAAGAAACAGAAAAAGTACAGAAATTGATGCAAATATCTTGTATGTTTCTTGTATTCCAGTTAGGCTTTACACTGCCCCTCGCAAATAAGATGACTCCATCATCCAACTCCACAAACATTTGTTCAGGTATCAAATAAAATAATTACTAATTTTGCTCCTGGTTTTGAACATGGAACTATTAAATCCTTTTGTCCTATGCCTTAAAGAAACTTTATAGAAAATCCAATCTAATATGTACAAAGGCTTAGCTAAATACATATAGTCTAGTTAAAGCCAGTTTAAGAGTTTGAACCATGCCTAACCATACTTTGGTATGGTTTAATAGGAGAAAACTCTCTTGATAAACAGAAATCCCAAAACTACATCAGCCAACACTTTGAACGATACTCTAGACAGAAACTAGTCTGAGTTGCACGTCCAATTCTTAAACCCAAAATGAAAACTATTAAGCCAATTCAAAGAACCTGAATCCAGCCTATTTTCCCTAGAATTTCTGAAGAGATACAAAGGACTCCATTAGAACAACTGGGCAAGAATCTACTATTAATGACCTCTTGCATCTATTGGCCCCAGCGAATATTAACTTGTTGATAACAAGCATGTCCAGCCAGACATGCAGATCTACTGCCATTCCTGACTGCCAGGCAAAGCTGGTG
Organism: Scolopax mira; assembly: GCA_004320125.1. Lineage (NCBI taxonomy): Eukaryota > Metazoa > Chordata > Aves > Charadriiformes > Scolopacidae > Scolopax > Scolopax mira. The sequence continues at coordinate 1,514 of BJBW01016092.1, forward strand.
ACACACAGAGTATACTATTCAAGCTGCAGCAGAGCTGTCAGTTCCACCACTAAGAGGGAGGAGAAATCCTGCCTTGCCAATACAGCAAGGAAGACACTCCAAAAAGCAAAATTAGAAAAATATAAATATTGCACCATTCAGAAACACACTCCTGTAAAACACATGCATTGTTCAATTCTGTTTATATTCTACTGGGGAAAAACAAACAAACCAACCAGACTTAGCACTGGTTAACTCTTGAACTCTCATCGACTGAATAATCAAACAAGTAGTCAGTATTTGGCTAGAAATACTTCCAGTATGTCTTTACCCTCTAATAAGACAGAAGAGCTACTAAAAAGGATGAAATTTTTCATATATATTTCAGTATTAATCTGAATTACTAGTTGACATCACCCTATTTATTTTAAATACCTCCATTATGCCATTAAAATATTTCCTCACTAAAAAAAACAGTGTTTCAAAGGAAAACAAATCCCCTTTATTAGGTGGGCTTAACTGTTGCTTTCAAAGAAAGCATGATTCCTAAGGAAAAGGTCTGAAGAGCGTACTGCAGTCACACTGTGCACACGGGTTTTAGGTCTGAATGAGCTACCAGTGAAAAAAGCTCAAACCTTGCACCCTGGACTAACATCACTTTGCATTAACTTTGCATTAACAGCAGCACAGGACAGCAATCTGTACTGTCCCTATGCCAAAGAAGTATGCAAGGCAAAGAACAAAAACGGTTGTTCTTACCTGTTTGTTGCACCTTAAGCAGTCCCAGAGCCAACATGCAGGACCAAGACTGCAATTACAGAATATGTTCATTCCAAGAGGGTTACAGAATAAGATTTAAGCAAGTCAACATATTTACTGTGCTCTCCCAGTGAGATACTTACTTTACTTAAATATGTAATATTCATATCATTCAACATTAAAAACAACATATTCATAAATGACCTGGGCGAGGGGCCAGAGTGTATCCTCAGCAAGTTCCCTGATGATACCGAATTAGGAGGGGTGGCTGACACTCCAGAGGGCTGTGCCACCATCCAGCGCGACCTGAACAGGCTGGAGAGCTGGGCAGAGAAGAACCTCATGAGGTTCAGCAAGGGTAAGTGTATGGTCCTGCACCTGGGGAGGAAGAACCCCAGGCACCAATACACTACTGGGAAGCACTACTGAGAAGGATCCGGGAGTCCTGGCAGATAGCACACTGTCTATGTGCCAGCAATGTGCCCTTGTTGCCAAGAGGGCCAATGGGATCCTGGGCTGCATAGGAAAGAGTGTGGTCAGTAGGTCGAGGGAGGTCATCCTGCCCCTCTACTCTACACCGGTGAGGCCACAACTGGAAAACTGCATCCAGTTCTGGGCTCCCCAGTTCAAGAGGGACAGGGAACTGCTGGAGAGAGTCCAGCGTAAGGCAACGAAGATGATGAAGGGATTGGAGCATCTCCCTGATGAGGAAAGGCTGAGAGAGCTGGGACTCCTTAGCCTGGAGAAGAGAAGGCTGAGGGGAGACCTTACTTTATGTTTATAAGTATCTAAAGGGTGGGTTGAAGGATGTTGGAGCCAGACTCTTTTCAGCGGTTTCCAGCAATAGGACAAGGGGCAATGGGCACAAGCTGGAACATGGGAAGCTCCACTCAAATATGAGGAAGAACTTCTATGGGGTGAGGGTGACAGAGCCCTGGCAGAATCTGCCCAGGGAGGGTGTGGAGTCCCTTTCTCTGGAGATCTTCAAGCCCCACCTAGATATCATTGAGTGATGTGCTCTGGGCAGCCCTGCTTTGGCAGGGGAGTTGGACTGAATGATCTCCAGAGGTTCCCTCCGACTCTGACAATTCTGTGATTCCATGATAAGTAAAATCTTAAAGTTTATCTTTTAAAAAAAAAAAATCAAAATAATCAACAGATTGAGTATGTGCTTACCTCACACCTCTTCAGTACTATGTTGTCTCCATCGGATTGGCATACACATAGGTACAGCTACATCATCAGAACATGACAGAGCAAAATTCACTTTTACCCTGGGATAAGGACTCACTTTACGCCTAAGCAACAGTAGAGAAGAACTGTGAAAACATCAATTTTCATGTAGCTTATAAAACGTCACTTATAAAACGTCAGATCTGTGAAAATCACAGAATCATGAAAATACTGTTAAGATTCAATAACTATTCAAACTTGACAGTTTACAAACACAACCTGCATTCTAACCATTAAGTTATGAGATGAAATCTCTGCTTTGTACCTTCAAATATCCTCCAAGTCCAGAGTGGCAACCAGCACCTCCTATGGAATGGCTTTCAACGTCAGATGGAATCTACCCAGACAGATAAACAAGGCTTGACAGGCCTGGACTACAAAAAAACGTTGGGGAAGAAGAACGCGTGCAACTTTTTTCAATACAGATTTTTATGCTGACTTCACCGGTTGCTTCTGACTCAGCAGAATTGCTTCCATTACAAAGAGAGCACAAGGGACTCACTTCACTGAGAACACCAGGACGCTCATAAACCAGATTTATAGCGCTTGTCAGATGGCTGAACAGTAGGTTCACCAGCAGCAGCGGCACAAGGACAAGTGGAAAAGGCAAGCAGCATACTGGGGAAAGGGAGGAATTGGGCACATGTGAGGAAACCTACAGCTTTGATGACAAATCTACTGCAAAGACCTTTTTGAAGTAAAGCTCAACCTATCCAACTTTTTGTCCGCCAACAGGTCGTCATTCGAACACTGCAGCCTTTGCCCTTTTTTTCTTACATAAGGAAATATAAATTAACAGGGTCTGTCCTAAACACAGTGATTGCATACGCAAACATTTTTAGGAAGTTCCTCTACTGTGACAGCTCTTCCTCGCTCGCAAAAGCAGGAGAGCTGCTGAAGATCAGGTCTGGGTAATTTGACTAGGAAGAACCTGGGATCTAGTTGAACAGCATGGTAAAACTACATTGGGGTTTTTTTGTCTAGAGTCATGGACCTAGTAACTGCAGTGTCTGGAAAGCATTGAGCATAAATGTAGCTGTACTAATTTCAGCTGTAAGTAGCAGCTATAGGTTGAATATATTACCACATGATGGAGTGAAAACTGGGATCCTTGTACAACTGTTTCTCCATTTCACTGGAATCATGGCCCAGCCATCACAATACAAATGATCACCACCACAGCCTTTCTGGTTAGCTAAAATATATATCCATCAGTACTTTGCATGGGATAGACACGACAGAAACAAGTAACTACAGAAGTAAATGTAGTGAGTTCTAGCCCTTTCACACTGTTGGAAGACAGGAGTCTTCTGTTATTAGTAAGAGTCATTCTCTTAGCCCAAGTGGAGAGGGCTGCACTTCCAAATTGAAATTCTAAGTTCAAATTGAGACTGAGAAAATCAGGAAGATGATGACAGAAGCTATGTCTGGATATCTAAGGACAGAGCAGACACCGTTGAATATAACCAAGACATTTTAAATTACCATAACAAAGCAGTTGTACAAATTAACTATTTTTCACAGTGTAATGTACATTCATTGCTTTGGTTTTGTCCCCATGACTGTTAGACAGGATTGCAATCTAGTAACTAAATGTCTTCTCTTCTTTAAAATAAACAGAATCTTCAAACTAGAAAAATATTATGTATTTTAAGTAAAAGCACGACACGGGGAGGGGAGAAGTTTAAACACTGCTTTCTATTCCCCCTTCCTGATAGAATTATTCATCTTTCTCCAACACAATGTTGCTATGTGAATGAAAACCTGGAAAGAAACTAACAACAAGGACTGTCAAGGTGCCCATGCTCATGCTATGTCCTGTCACATGAGAGGAGACTGTTCAGAAAAAAAAAAAGTGAAGTGCATAACCAAAAAAATAGTATTTTATTTTAAAGTGTGTACCTTTGCTCTGGCGGAATTCACCAAATCCAATCAGGTGTGAGCCTTCTGCAGCACACGGTGACTCCCTGAAGAGTTAGTGAAAATTTCCACGCCATCAAGTCTCATTTCAATCCGAAGGCTGTCAAAGAGAAAGTCAGAAAAACATTCAGCTGGCAACACTAAATACTGCAGGTATCATGTAAAACCACCATCAAATAAAAACATCACATCATTTTCAGTTTTTTGCAGGTCTTAGTTCAAACAAGGACAGGACTCTCAAAAACATCTCTTTGCTGGTATTGCCTGACTCTTCTGCCAAAGACCAGTCATGGTTGCAGAGGGTAGAAGGGCTTTTGCCCGTGGCAATTGCCCCCAGGCACTAAAGTTCCCAATAAATAACTTATCCCATTATCCCACTTCTCTCTTGAATCACAGAATCACATGAGGTTGGAAGGGACCTCTGGACAGCATCTAGTCCAAACCCCCTGCCAAGCAGGGCCACCCAGAGCAGGTTGCACAGGAACATGTCCAGGCAGATTTAGAATGTCTCCAGAGAAGGAGACTCCACCACCTCCCTGGGCAGCCTCTTTCAGAGCTCTGACACCCTCAAAGTAAAGAAGTTCCTCCTCATGTTTAGATAGAACTTTTTATGTTCAAGTTTTTCCCCATTTCCTCTTGTCCTATCTGAAAAAAGACTGGCTCCACAGGCTCAACCACCAGACATCTTTGAAAGGATTACCTTTCAGAAAGTGTTTTGCACGTCACAGTCCTAGTTGTGGTAATTAAAAGGGAAAGTAGAGCAGTCCCAAAGATGTGTTTAAAAAATTGGTGCAGAGCCCTCACTATCCAGAAAAACTGCAGGGCCAGCACTCCTGAAGACCTACCACTTTGTTGTATTTGCACACAAAAAAACCACTTACATTCCCACATCACAGATAATATCTTGAGTAACTGGAGACTCCAACAGCTTTGCCAGAACTTGAATGCAAGAAGGTGTCAGACTCATAATAGTTAACTGAGCAGCTGCAAACACTGCACGTAAAAACAGGGAAAAAAAAATTCAGACAACATCTGCTCTAGAACCAAGGGACCAGAACTGCTTCCAACAAGGAACATCTCATCAATTTCCACAGAAGGGGCAGAAGCAACACACCTACTGACAGCACCCAAAATGCCATGCCATTGCTGGGACATTCCTTCCAGGAACAGCAGCCAGTGCCTGGGTGGAATCCCAAGTTTCTGTGGAAGAAGACTTGCTGAAGTCAATCAACAAATTACCGGTACCAGTGATACCTAAGGCAGATTTCATGTAGTTTATAAGTGGTTAAACTGTAAAGAATCTTCTTTTAGAGAAGAAATGTAGCTATTTAGTAACCATCCCAAATGGTTTCAAGGACCTAGTAAGATAAGAAAGACCCTGAGAACATGGTGACCTAAGACAGGCATGCAATAAATAAGGACATTGTCTGACAAACAGGTGGTAGTGGAGAGATCATTAGTTTTAATGAGCAATTAAGCAGTTAGAATGTTTTGCCAACATGAATAGTAAGCCTTCACCAAAGGACAGGTGAAGAAGATGGAGGAAGAAACGACCCTTGCTCAAAATGAGGACCACCAGAAGGCACAACTACGCATGCCCAAAAGCTTATAATAATATATAAATGGATTCTCAGAAATATAATGAATATGCTAATGTTTTCCTGGAATTACATTGAATATGTATACACGTTGTGTATAAATTTAATTGGACAACAGTATTCAGGGTGCACAATAGGAGGAGCGATCCCCCGTGCAGCCAGCACCGCAATAAAGAATGCCTGCTTTCTAAGCTTTAAATTGAGTCTTAGAAAGTTTTATCTGCTGGTTTGCTGTAACACCAGTGTGTGAGCCAATGCAGGCAGGACACAGGAACAACCAAAGAAACGTAGATTAAAAGCAAAGAACAAATTTAATCTCAATACCTCATGGATCAGGGAACCCCTAAAGCAGCACCTGGGCAAAGGCAGGCAAACAGGGGGTGTAGGCACCACGGAGCAAGAGTCCTTATTAGCAAGACAGTCCTTGTTAGTAAGGGAGTGAGTGAGCTCCCACTTGGTTTGGGCCTGTATTTCAAGGATTCTGTCAGGCAGAATCAATCAATCTCCTTCAACAGCAGGGCAGGGATCTCTGGCATGTTTCACTAAGGTGCCCCTGAGTCCATCCCAGGCCTGGGTTATCCAAGCACAGATGTTCTACTTGTTAAGCACACACAACTAAGCAAGAATTAGTGTGACAGATGTGTTTTCCAGCCACCCAACATGCGAGTCGCTTGAGCGTATTCCCAGTCCTCCTCGTCAATCTTCCACTACTTTCCCACGAGCAGTCACGTTTCCAAGACACAAAGCCCAACCCTTGTGCTTGCAGCTGCAGCACCTCGATTTCCACCCGTGGCCGCCCGCTTTGGGCATTCGAGTGCAACGTGGTCGATCCTTCTCACGGGCCATTCTCCAGTAATGAACTGGGATCGTGTCACACACTCTAACCAGATTTCAAGCTCTGGACTCCTCGGTCAGCCCTTTGCCTTGTCAACACCTGGCAGAGGTTTGGGATCAAACACCACACGAGCCCAGCCTGCCCTCCCCTGACAGGGCCCCCCATGGAACCAGACAAGACAAACCCGGCACGGCCGGGCGACAAACGCCCGGATCCCTCCATGAAGAGGGAAGGAAGGAGAGAGAGAGAGGTATCGCCGCCCACACTCACTAGGGAAAAATCCTCCTCAGGCTGCCCTCAGAACTCCAGGGCCCGCTGGTTGAGGGCGCAGGTGACCACTATCACCCTCCGCCCCATCGCTTCCGGGGCGGGCCGCGACGCTCCTTCCCGGCGGGAACTCCATCTTCCCCTCGCAGTTAAAATCGCTCTTGTGCAAAACGCTCTTGTCCGTGAATGTTACTCACTGCTTTAATTAGCGGTGCCCGCCATTCCCCGCCGCGGATGCGCGGCCACCGGGGCGACGACCGCTCCCGCCCCTCTCCCTCAGTGCCCGCCCCGTCTCCTCAGCCCATGGGTTGAGCGCTCTCCGCCAATGGGGTGGCGCGGAGGGGAGGGGAGCGCGACGGGGATTGGTCAGCGCCGCGGGGTGGGGGCGGGATATCGCTGTGAGGAGAACGGCGCTGCCGCCGGTACTAGGTGAGGGTTGCTCGTCGCTGCTCTTTTGCCGTGACGGGAGTGCTGCTGTGGGACTGAGCGGTGCCGGGCGGGCGAGACTGGTCGAGCTGGCTTGGTAAGTTGCCGGGCAGCATCTCCGCCGGGCCGGCGAGCCCGTCCGTGCGTGGGGGGGGGAATTCGTGGATAGGAGCCATGTTGGGCATTGGTGGCGGAGGGGCCAGGCGGGGCTGGAAGGGAGCCTTTTGCGATGCTGTCGTCTCGGGAGAAGCCCCCTCACTCCCCAGCTCGTTTCTGATTTGCGGGGCCCCTCATTTGCGGCATCACCACATCAGGCGGTGCCACCTCTGTGATGCTACCTGAGGTGAGTTGTGTCCCCCCACCCCTCCGTATCCCGCATGAGGGGCCTGGGGTGCGGGAAGGTGCTACCCTCCCTGCCTGCATGGGTCTGTTGAGCCCCTCTGTGCCTCTCCAGTGCGGAACGTGGGGCTCTGTGTAATGCCACGCTTAGCAAGGGGGTTTCCTTTAAAATAGGAATTCATGAGCAGGAATCTGGCTTCTGTGTATAAGTACTTAAGGGTGGGTTGAGGGAGGATGGAGCTGGACTCTTTTCAGTGGTTCCCAGTGACAGGACAAGGGGCAACGGGCACAAGCTGGACCATGGGAAGTTCCACTCCAATCTGAGGAAGAACTTCTTTGGGGTGAGGGTGTCAGAGCCCTGGCAGAGGCTGCCCAGGGAGGGTGTGGAGTCCCCTTCTCTGGAGATCTTCAAGCCCCGCCTGGATGCCATCCTGAGTGATGTGCTCCCTGCTTTGGCAGGGGAGTTGGACTAGATGATTTCTAGAAGATCCATTCCAACTCCAACACAATGCCATGATTCTGTGTTTTGTAGGACAGACTATAAAAGTTTGTGGGGTTTTGCCACATTTGATCACAGATTTTATTCAGTAAGTCCAGAGCGTGCTGATGAAAAGCGTTAAGCATATGTAATTATTGCTTGAAAGGACTTCAGGTGAGTTTTTATCTCTGAATGATAGATCAGACATGTGGCTTAGGCACCAAATGGGGAGGGCTCCCAAATGAATTGTGTGGTTGGGGTGATTAACCCAGTGCAGGCAGTCATGCTGTACTTCATTGTTAAGCCCTGAAGTTTGGACTTGGAGGATAAGTGCATCTCTGTGCAGGTGATTTTTGCTGTTTGTGAATTTTGCTTCAGGTTCTTGTGAAGAAGCTGACGAGGGGCTCAGGAACGGCTGGGGCATGTATTGTAGGGTGGGAAGCTTGCATTTATAGAAATTGAAGTAGCTACTAATAGGAGCACAGTTTCAACGGGGGTTAATGAGTTTTAAATGACCTGAGTATTGTTCTGAGCATGAGAGGTCGTTACTGTCAGCACAGCTCTCTGTCGGACTGGGGTCTACCTGTTTAGAGGAATAGTCCTATTCCCCTACCTAAGCAGGTACTTGTTTAAATTCCCCTGTAGAAAGGCAAAACTTAGTGGCAGTTATTGGCCTTTAAATGGGGGTTGCCTATTTAGGGGTTGCCGTATGCAACCCATTTAATGCCAACCTGTCTCATCTACCCAGCTCCCAGTTTCAGTAATTGTATGATTATCCTGTTTCTGCGCTGTCTGGTAGGATTAATGATAAACTGGGGGTGTGGGTGGGTCTTGCACAAATCCCAGGTGCTGCCAGCTGCACGCAAGCTTTTATGAATGCTTAGCAGACTGAGCAGAGTTTTCAAGTCTAGTGTGCTGAGCTCTGCAAATTAGCTGGGCTATTTGGTTACTTAAGAGCCTGAAACAAAACTAAACACCATGAAAATTCTTAACTTAGGATTTCTTTTTTGAGCCTCTTAGAAAAGAGGCACACTTTCTTAGTAGGATTGACGAATCATTTGGTGTCCTTGGAAATATCCAAAATTCAACTGGTCAAAGCCTGGAGCAACCTGTTGTAAGTTGTCCTTGCTCTCAGCAGAGGCAAGCAGGGTTGGACTAAATGACATCAAAGGCTTCATCTGACCTAAATATTTCCAATTCTGATAATTCCTGAAGAAGAGCCTTTCTGTCTTTGCAAAATTCTTACTAGCGTTGTAGCTGTTCCTTGTGAGAGCTGCTCTTGCAAAGCAAAGCAAATGACTGGAGTAGTCCCCATGCTCTAACCTTGATATAGTGACTCTCCCACCCTCCTGTGATCAATAACCTCCTCTTGAGGTTGTTTCATAACTTACTTGCTTGAGAAACTATCATGAAAGTTTGATATCTGGACAGATACAAATTTCAGCCCAGATTTGAGTCAGAAGTCTGACCATATTTTAAAATGGCTCTGATGAAAGGTAAGGTGGTAGTTAACACTTGGGATAATTGACATAGTAAATAGCATAACATAAGCTTGCTGCCACGCATCTATCTTCTTGCATTCTTTGCTTAGGCTTTCTGCCTAACCACGTTGGCAAAGGGGAGTGATTGGACTTCTTCTCAGATTCCTTCTGAAAATAAACACTTTTATTGAAATGCATTGTGTGGAGGAGACTTCTGCAGAGTAAGATAGTATGTATGTTTAATCAAAAGGGTGGCATGTTATCCCTGCAGATGGCCTGATCCTGATTGAGATGTCCTTACTTTGGCACTGAAATATCTTCCTTTTAATGTATTGGGGAGCCACGAGACCTGCTGCTCCCTAAGGGGCTAGGGGCTCGTTGGGGGATAGCATGGCTGCAGGCAGGGGCTTGTCTGTCAGTCCCAAATTGCCTCCATCAGTTTAGCAGGGCAGATGCAGAGACTACGGCTGGGTTCAACCAAGAGTTCAGGTAATCAGGAAGGCTCATGGTGATGAGGCAGGTGAAGTGGGGAAGTAGGACTGTAGGTCAGGGTAAGGCGCTCAGGCAGGCGTGTGGTGATGGGGCTAGGCTATGGCTAGGCAGGACCATCAGCTCTGGTGTGGGGGGTCAGGGTCACCCCTGGTGACCCAGAGACCTGGGATGGCCAGGCAGGGCCATGGGGATGAGGACAATCTGAGGCTGTGCCAGAACATAAGCATGTGGGTCAGCAGAACCCATCACCAAGCAGTGCAGGGCTCTGGTGGAGCTGGAGACCAGCATTCCTATGGCATCACTGGGGCAAGGACTGATGGCCCTGGCATGGGCTGAGATGGGTCTCCTGGCCCATGCACAAGGTCAGGGAGGTCCTGGGCCAGGCCAGGCAGGGGCAGTAAGGCCTGGTCATGTCAGGGCCCTGACAATGAGTTGTATTGTCATTTCTGTTTCAGTGGAAATAACTGCTAGTTTCTGTTTTGAGTTAAAACATCAAAGCCTGAAAAGGTACAAAAGTAACAAGTGTTAGCAAATTCCCCCTGAATGGCAAACCACAACACTCCATGTGTTGCAGAGTCTATATCTTTCCAGGAGACAAAGTGTAGGAAACTTTTTTTTTTTTTTCCCTGGATGGAGGATTACAAATTGTTCAGATTACAGGGACATGATCTTTAATAAAAGAAGTATTTGGGCAAAGCAAAAGACTGCTATAAAGCATGTTCCGCAGAGAGGGTTAGGTGTTGCCTCATAAATTGTTCTCCATTCCTACCGATTTCTGATTTATCTGGGGTTATAAACTGTTTTCTGTGATGTAGCTAACGTGTGTGGAACAAAGGAGGAAAAGCACATTATTTGCCAAGGTCCAGTACAGGTAATGTTACCGCAGGAGCAATTTCTCTAATAAAGGAAGGCAATTAGTTACAGAACTTTCTTTTTGGAAATTTATAAGAATGTGGCAAAACAGTTTTTTTCCCTTTGCATCTCACATGTAAGTAATAAGCCATATATTCCATGATAGACATTAAAAGAAAGTCCAGCTACCAAGAGGTTTAATGGATTGCTTTTACATCAATGTTTTGGTTATGTTTTGCTGAATGTACGATCATAAGGAATTAGGAAGGAAAAAAGAAAAATCTTTCCCTAACTTCCTCCCCAAAATTTCTTGTAATTATAAGGCTATATAATAGTTTTACATAACTTTTATTTGTATTTTTTTTCTGAGCCATGAGAATTACTGAGAACCAGCTAGAGTAATACTATGAGTATTTTCTTTCATACAGGATATCATGGCAGCCCATCAGGAGAAAAAACATTCTGAAGGAAGAAACCGCAAAAGCACCCAAAATGGTACTCAAACATCTCAAGTCCAGTGGGGAAGAGCATGGTGAGAGCACTGATGACCCTGATTAGTCATTGTATTTCAGATTGGTTCATACTTATTCTAGATGCTATATTCCTTTTAAACTTGACTCTATTAATAACAGGTTGTTGGATTGCTCTTCTGTTGAAAGCTCATGGATAATGAGCTGTGGTTGCAGATGCCAAAGAAGAGCTCAAGAGAGAGCGCTTGCCAGATGGCTTGTGTTAAAACATGGTCTTCCTTGCAAAAGAAAAGGAAAACAAATACTAAAAATCCATAAAACTTGCAGTTCCTTCAAAGGCTGAACAAAATAATTCCTGAGATTTGGATAACAGGCATCCCTCCGTGGTATTGCCAGGTGACATCTACTGTAGCAGGATTTATGACTCATCTCCATGTTCTCAAGAGTTGTGCAAATATTAGTAGACTATTGTATTCCAGCTGGAAAGAGCATGGATGTTTATATGGTTTCCCACCACAGGCAGTGTGTGGTAGAGCAAGTTCAACTTCTGGCTGTCCAGGGTATGTCTTATGTGTTTCCAAGCTTCGCATAATATTCTTCTGGTTCTGTTGCCACTTCCAACTGAATACTCTAACAATTATACCCATGACTGCCATCAAAACCATGAAGACTAATAATACTCTGATTTTGGAGAGGAAGTAATCTGTTCTGTTTCTCTGATCAACTAGCATCGTTTTATAACAGTTTATGGTAAAGTATGTAACATGCCAGGTTTTTTTATAGCTATTTGACCCAAAGAAATGTATGTGCCCTGAAAACATTTTCAGTTTTCATCTGGTTGCTCTAGAAAGTCCACGGATAAAATTGCATAACTTAATCAAACCACTGTTCTAACTGAAAACTGCTGAAACAAAACCCAAAAGCTCTGTTTTGGATTACAGGGAGGTGGACTGGTTTTCCTTGGCAAGCATCCTTTTCCTGCTGATGTTTGCGCCACTTATCGTATATTACTTCATAATGTCCTGTGACCAGTACCAGTGCTCTCTGATTGAACCAGTCATTGACTTGCTCTCGGGGAATAAACATCTGTCTGACATCTGGAACAAGACTCCTACTCTGACCTATAGGACTGCTGGCATCTATACCCTTTGGGTTGCTTTCCAGGTACGTTACTGAGTTATCATCTATATACCATGGCTGGCTTTTGAAACAGCTGCTTGACATTTACACAAAAGATAATGCAGTGTCTCACTGGTATTTACTCTTTGGTGTTTCTCACTTTCCATGACTTTTTGGAATCCAAACAAAGCTTATGCACTTGAAAAATAAATATGTAGGGAATACACACAAATATTCCTTGTGTGACGTATTGCTTGAGGTGGTTTTAACAAAAAAATTAACTATGTAACAACAATACCCATTTTTTTTAAATTAATACACAGTAAATATCTCCTAAACTAACACTACAAAAGGGATGATATTTTCTTGAAACAGACAGGAAAAGAACAATGATGTATGAATCATAGAATAATAGAATGGTTTGGGTTGGAAGGGACCTTAAATATGATCAAGTTCCAGCCCCCCTGCAATGGGCAGGGACACCTCCCACTAGAGCAGGTTGCTCCAAGCCCCATCCAGCCTGGCCTTGAACCCCTCCAGGGATGGGGCATCCACAGCTTCTCTGAGCAACCTGTTCCAGTGCCTCCCCACCCTCACAGGAAAGAATTTCTTCCTAAGATCTAATCTACATGTCCCCTCTTTCTGTTTAAAACCCTTCTCCTTTGTCCAATCACTCACTACATGTCCTGACAGAGTCCCTCCCCATCTCTCCTGTAGACCCTTTCTAGGTACTGGAAGGCTGCTATAAAGTCTCCCTGGAGTCTTCTGCTCTCTAGGCTGAACAACCCCAACTCTCTCAGCCTGTCTTCATAGGAGAGGTGCTCCAGCCCTCTGAGCATCTTTGTGGCCCTCCATTGGAGGTGTTCCAACAGGTTCATGTCATTCTTATGTTGGGGATTCCAAAGCTGGACACAGTACTCCAGGTGGGGTCTCACCAGAGCAGAGCGGTGCTCTCTGCCCTTAAGAGGTCAAAGTCTGCTCTCCTGAAGTCCAGGGCAGTGAGCTAGCTACACACCCTCCTTGCTGCTCAAAGGATCTTGAATTCTACCATTTTGTGATCACTGCAGCCAAGGCCACCATGAGCTTGAGATTCCACACCAGCCCCTCCCTGTTGGTAAGGATGAGGTCCAGCATGGCTCCTCCTCTTCTTGCCTTCTCTCATTTGAAAAAGAAAGTTGTCATCAACACATTCCAAGAACTTTCTGAATTTCTTGTGCCCCGTTGTATTGTCTCACCAGCAGATATCAAGGTGGTTGAAGTCCCCTATGAGGACCAGGGTCTATGAACGTGATGCTGCTCCTGCTTGTCTCTCAAGGGCCTTATATGCTCTGTCATCCTGGTCAGGTGGCCTGTAGCAGATCCCTGCTGAACATCCCCTGCACTTGTGTTCCCTTTAATCTTGACCCAAATATATGAAATGCAACTTAAATTTGTAAAATATTTTCAAACTTACCAAACCACACTGATTTCATTTTTTTTCCAAATTGGAAAGTGACTTACGTATAACACAGATTAAGTTCAAAATAAAAGGACTTGAAGCTAATTGCCAAACTGCCCTGCCTCCCCACCAAAAAAGGATGACAACCATACATGAAGTACATCTTCAGAATTGTTTCATGTCTTGGATGTATTATTACTGTAACATCACACCAGCTTAATCTGTTAGTATGTTCTCTCTTCTAGGTGGTTTTGTATGTGTGCATTCCTGATTTCTGCCATAAATTTCTTCCTGGATATGTAGGAGGTGTACAAGAAGGTGCCGTCACTCCTGCTGGTAAGTTCTTCCTTAGACTATATGCACACCATACAATGTTTTAAAATTATAGTATTTCTCTGCTTACAGTCTTTTGTAGCGGATATGTATCTGTCTCTCACTGTTAAACTATTGACATGGCAGGCACCACCCTGGTACTGGAAAAATACAGAGTGATAATTTTGGTGCTTAAAATTGGACTATTGCTAGTATTTGACAATGCGTTTGCACCTGCTGGAGCTAAGTTAACCCATGAGACTTGAACAAAATACCTGATATGAACTAGGTCTGAGATGGGGTAACTCTTTACCTTAGTGAATTTTAGGGGAGATGCTAAATTCACTGTTTAGTGAAGCAAGTGTAAAGAGAAAAACTCAGCCCTAACGCTTGATGGTTACAGAAGAGTCTGATGAAACTTGTGTAAAATTGGGAGTGTGAGGAGAGTGAGGCCATTTCAGGAGCACTCAGTGGAGCTTCTATGTATTGTATGCATATCCATATTAATAAAAAATAAGGCAGTATCACTAACATTTGGGGTTTTTCTTCATGTTTTAGGTGTAGTGAATAAGTATGAAATCAATGGACTTCAGGCTTGGATCATTACTCATGTTCTTTGGTTTGCAAATGCCTATTACTTCCGTTGCTTCTCACCTACCATCATTTTTGACAACTGGATTCCTCTCCTGTGGTGTGCCAATATCCTGGGATATGCAGTTTCCACATTTGCAATGATTAAAGGCTACTTTTTCCCTACCAATGCCAGAGACTGGTATGTTACTTTATTTTAGTTTTTTAATGATGAGACAATGCTAGGTAATTGGGCATAAAATTAAATGCTGCATGGAGCAATAATGACAGAATATATTTTACTGGCACATATAGATCCTGTGGTTCTCTGCTTCATTAGCACCATCTTCTCTGCTCCATGCCATGTGCCTGACTCTGTGTCACAGATACATTCATCCTATTTGTGGCAAATAAGTGAGGTTAATGTCAAATTGTTCAAAAGTGGTACCAAGAATAAACTAGGGTACCTCTGAAGCTAAAAGTTATCTCCACTAATGTGATGCTTTGGTTGGATCATTTATTGTGATGATCATAATTTCATAATTTTTATTAGCATTACATCAAGTGCCTTGGGAAATCATCTGAAATGCATAGTCAGAATAATAATTACCTGTATTTGTGTATAACCGTGTACGTTTCTATTTTTTTATGCTTTCTAGCAAATTCACTGGCAACTTCTTTTATGACTACATGATGGGGATCGAATTTAACCCTCGAATAGGAAAGTGGTTTGATTTCAAGCTTTTCTTTAATGGGCGCCCTGGTATTGTAGCCTGGACTCTAATTAACCTTTCCTATGCTGCTAAACAACAGGAGCTGTATGGTCACGTAACCAACTCCATGATCCTTGTCAATGTCCTTCAGGTAAATTCAGAGGAGGGAAATAAGAAACCAATTGGGAAATGAACTAATGTTAAAGTAGAAAAAAATCCTCCTTGTATTGAAATTGAACTTAAACAGTTTTTCCTGGCTTGAACAACTGCATTCAGTGATGATTCACTGGCACTTGCTTCTTTGGACACTTGTATTAATTTCTTTAGACACTTGTAGTCATTCAGAGTGCCACTCTAAATACTGTATTGTAGTTGTTCAGAGTGCCACCAGTGGCATGGTCATGTCTGCACCCGCGGATTTCAGTGTAAACCTAAATTAAGAAATACTTTTTTTGAGCCTGTTATGCAAACCAGCATAACCTGATCTTGAATCTGAAGAGAACAATGACAAATTCAGTAGCTTTAGTTGGCTCAAGATTGGGCAGGTTTGTGGCTTGTTTGGGCTTTTTTTCTGAGGGCAGCACTGCACCTAACTTAATAGTTTTACTTTGTGTGAGACATGCAGAACTACAGAAGTCTGTACACCTAAAAATAGCCAGTCAGGTGCTGTGCTTTCCACTGAACAGACCCCAAAGTAGTAAGTTCTGACAATAGTTTGGATTTGTTGATTGATACATGTAAATGGGAGCCCACTCTCTAAGTTGGAGAGAGGGAAGGGGTGGTCAAATGCAAGTGTGCTTCCGAAGTGTATGTCCTTACAGGAGCGTGCTTGCCTCAGTTGTCTTGGTTAATATTGCTTTGCATTAGTTACTAACACTTTATTTCAATAGAGTATATCTGTGTCATGTGCTCTTTTTAATACCCTATTTTTGAGGTGTTAACATAAAATCACAAGTCTGTTTTGCAATCACAGAACTATATGGGGTTGGAATGGACCTCTGGACGGCATCTAGTTCAAACCCCCTGCCAAAGCAGGGCCACCCAGAGCAAGTTGCACAGGAACATGTCCAGGCAAATTTGGAATGTCTCCAGAGAAGGAGACTCTACCCCCTCCCTGGGCAGCCTCTGCCAGGGCTCTGCCACCCTCAAAGTCAAGAAGTTCTTCCTCATGTTTAGGTGGAATTTATAGTATTCAAGTTTGTGCTCATTTCCTCTTGCCCTGTCCCTGGGCATCACTGAAAAAAGACCGGCCCCATCCTATTGACATCGTCCCTTGAAGTGTTTCTAAGCATTGGTCAGATTCCACCCCCCCAGCCTTCTCTTCTCCAGACTAACAAGCCTCAGCCTCTCCTTGTAAGAGAGATGCTCCAGGCCCTTAATCATCTTTGTAGCCCTCTGCTGTCCCCTCTCCAGCAGTTCCCTGTCCTTCTTGAACTCGGGAGCCCAGAACTGGTCCCAGTGCTCTAGATGGGGCCTCCCCAGGGCAGAGCAGAGGGGCAGAATGACCTCTCTCCACCTGCTGGCCACGCTCTTCTTGATGCCCCCCAGGATGCCATTGGCCTTCTTGTCCACAAGGGTACATTGCTGGCTCATGGTTATCCTGTTGTCCACCAGGACTCCTAGATCTTTCTCCTTAGAGCTGCCAGCACGGAAAGATTTGGCTGATGCCATTTACATGATGACTGACAATGCTATGCTGTTAATGTTAATCTATTCTGTTTCAGGGTATTTATGTTTTGGACTTCTTTTGGAATGAAGCCTGGTATTTGAAAACCATTGATATCTGCCATGATCATTTTGGATGGTATTTGGGCTGGGGAGACTGTGTTTGGCTGCCTTACCTCTATACTTTGCAGGTAAAAAAGTGGTATAATGCGTGTTTTGGGCTAAAAGGAAAGAAACTCTCCAGAAACATAACCCCCAGCAGTTTGATTTGTCTCTTCAGTTGTTTCTAGACAGTCTGAGATTTGGTTGTGGGAAGGCTTACTGTCTGTGTGTAGAAGGGACATCTTTTCCTCTCCTCCACTTCCTTTGTGCCCTTTTCTGTTACTATCTATTGTATCTTTATGCTTTTCTAAAGTCTTTCAGTCGCTTTCTGCACTCCTCTATGTTGAGGGTTTTTTTGGTGGATGGCAGTTTTTTATTGTCAAGGGTTTGTTTTTTTTCTCCTTTCTGTCCTGGTTTGTTTGTATTTTTGAAACTTCTTTCTTCTTGTTACACCTAAGAAATGCAGTTTTGGAGAGAGAGATAGAAAATGTAGGATGCAGAGTTTTCTGAAAATTTTCCATGGTTTTACTAGCAGGGTAGATTTTTCTGTTCTTTCTATTTACCTGTTCTAGGTCACTGTGGCTCGAGGAATTAGTTGGGTATCTTGAGCTATCTTTGAAGTAAATTAAAGCACATATTTAAAGTAAATTGTCTCTTTTTTTTTTGTTTTCCCTGTTCCCCAGGGTTTGTATTTGGTTTACCACCCTGTCCAGCTGGGCACAGCTAATGCCATCGGGATCTTGATGCTGGGCTTGATTGGCTATTACATCTTCAGGATGACCAACCACCAGAAGGATCTCTTCCGCCGTACAAATGGCAACTGCAAGATATGGGGGAAGAAACCAGGGTATATCGAGTGCTCCTACATGTCTGTGGACAGGACCAAGTACTACAGCAAACTGATGACCTCGGGCTTCTGGGGGTGGGCCCGCCACTTCAATTACACGGGAGATTTGATGGGCTCCCTGGCCTACTGCCTGACTTGTGGGTTTGACCACATCTTGCCTTACTTCTACATTGTTTATATGACTATTCTGCTGACCCACCGCTGCGTTAGGGACGAACACCGTTGCTTCAGTAAATATGGGAAGGACTGGAAGCGCTACACTGCTGCGGTGCCTTACCGCCTCGTACCGGGAATATTTTAAGGCTAATGCAGAATCCAGGGGAAAAGAAAAAGAAATGTTTTACTTTTTTTTTTTTTTTTTTGAGATGAAGAGAGTTTATCCTCACAGTTATACTAATGCTTTGTGAAGGACATTCATACTGTTCAGAAGGAGGAAAGGTGGCTGGAGAACAATCCCTGCTGTACTGAAGGAACATGCAGGCAGTCGGTGTTTAAAGTAAATTACATGAAGCACTGAAACAGCTGGGTTTTTTGAAGACTCTTTTACCTGTAGCTCTCCTCCCTCCCACCCCCACCCCGCCCAAAATTAACTTAGAATGGAAAAAAAAGCTGCATGTGTTGAGAGTCCTGAAATCTCCCAATGCTGGGAGGTGGCCTTACCCATCAGAGTGGTAGGGTTCTGGAACCGATTTCCAGTGACCTAGGAGAGGAGGGAAATAATTGTGTGATCTGCTTATGAAAGAAGTTGTATGATGGTGGTGGCTTGTGATGGTCATAGCCAATAACTCCCTGAAGAAGGTTTTATTGTTTGTTGCTTTTCAAGAGGTTAACTGGGGAAATGCTGAACTGGGGAACCCGATCCTAAACTGGTATGTGGGAAGATTTTTATAAACCAATACAAATGTTTGGGAAAGCTGGTATAAAGTGGTATAGCTCAAAAGTTACATTAGTTCCCAGCACCTGAGAATACGGTGCTGGGACTGAGCCCAGCTGAGCATTATTTTGATACTTAAACCAAACTCGCTTTGTGAAGATACTGAGTGTACGTTCATTTCCTTAGTGTGGGCAGAAAACTTTCATCTCTATAATCTGTATAAAATTGTATTTGTAAAAATTTAAGAAATAAATTCTTGGTTTCAAATCAAGTAAAAAGTACTGCTATTTTTCTCTTCAGCTAATTTTTCTCCTGTTAGGTAGTTGTCTTTCAAAGACACTGGATTCAAAAGGAACTTTTTAAAAGCTTCAGAATTCCAAGAGCCGGTTCAAGAATGCAAAACAGAAACAATTCAAAAGGAGGGACCATGCATCTTGTTACAAGCTTGGTAGTTATGTTCAAGCTAAAAGATTTATTTTTTTACTTTTACACGTAAAGGTACAGTTTTTACAGTAAGCAGGTAACTCTGTTAATTGGTTTCTTGTAGGAGCTGGTTTTGGCAGGACAAAAAGGGTCTCCCCAAACCCAGAAATTTAAATGTATCTTGTAGCTTGGCTTTGTTTCAGAGCTGGCTATAAAGTACATGTAGAGATACTGCCTTAAAGAAAGTTCTTATAAACTTAACTGTAGCACCAGTACTATCTGTAGACTTTGTAATTGGTTTATCACCACCTTGCAGATAAAAATTTAAATACATTACAGTATCATTAATAACAGAGGAGGAATGATGGCCTCAGTAATAGCACACTGACTGGCAACAGAACTATTGCTGAGGTAAAATGTTTGAACTTTGCAACTCTATGAAAAAAAAGGACTTTTAATACAAATACTGAAATGGAGGTGGGGGGAAATTGATGCCAATTGCCCGCACTGAACATACGTAGCTCAGTACCTTAAGAGAGAGACTTATAAAATGGTTGATCTGGGAAAACTCAATTCAGAGAAAATCTGAAGTGTGGGCTTCGAGGACTGTTGGACCCCATCAGTCCCTGTCACTGCTTTGCTTTAGGCTGCTCTGACTTTGTTGGAGTAATTGGATAGTTTCTTTTCTCGGCTTCCCTAAGGCCACGTACTTGCATCCTTTTCATAGTAGCCTTGGAAATTGTACTGACAGTTTGCTCTTAATGCCAAGGCTATTTAAATATTGCAAGGTCATCTGGACTCTAAATCACGATAGCCTTGTGTGGCAGAGTACACTCCCTTCTTTTCACTGATAAATCCTGGATGATTAATGGGAGAAATTGCCCATTTAAGACCAATAAAAATATCAGCACTTCAAAGATAAAAGTGGGGAAATTTGAAGTGGAAGGGCAATATTGTGAGTAATGAAAACATTATGCATTTGAATACTTCTTTTAGGCAATTTATGTTACATCTAATACTGCTTAAAGGATTTTTCTGTACTGTGTGACACTGGAGCACAGAAGCACTTTTATCTGTTTCTTTGATGCAGGATGCTGCTTCTGCTGACAACACTTTACCCTGCACATAGCCTGGTTGGCACTAGTGAGAGAGAATCCTTCGTCATCTAGCTTGCTAAACTCATGGTAGGAAGCAATTAGTTGCGAGGTTTTTCAAGCAAGAGGCCATCACTGGGCTAAACTCTCATCCCATTTGTTATAAGGATGACAGATTCTGCTTCTTTAGGTCTGTCTCCTGTCCACACAGATCTTTTTCTGTTCTATCTGTGTGCTGTGCAGGCCAAGTCTATATTGTATGTATACAGGGTTCTGCTTCTGGGTATTTAAAAAAAAAAAGTGCTATTTCCATTCAGGTTTGTATTTCTTAGAAATAAATGAGTTTTGGAGAAGTCTGAAAACCATTTTTAGCTGTTTGGTAAGCTTCATCCTACCATAGGCAATACGTAAGCAGTACTCCAAGCACTGTCCAACTAAAGTCACCCTTTAAAACAGAATCCTTTGAGTGATTATCAACTTGCTTATCTTCAGAGCAATGACTGTGTCACATTTTGTTCTATGCGTGGCAGTGCTGTTAAATTGTTTTCCTCCAGAATGAAAAATAAATAAATAAATCGACACATAATTTTCTTTGGAGCATTTGTGGGTGTGTGTATTAGGGGAACTTTCATCCTGATGTTTCATATTTATTGATTCTGTGCTGTCGATATCACCTATGGAGTTTTGAGAGCATACGTCTCTGTAGTATGCTGGGAATTTGAAATACAGAATTGTCCATATTTGTAAAATGGTACTTATTTAACTTGGGTTATAATTAATGGGAAAATACAGCAAAAGCTTCAGGTAATTACTGGGAACAGTAATGAAGTGGTTTGGTTGGACTATTGTAGGAAGAAAAGTAACAAATGCCTGTTTGAGCAGGGCACAACAGGCTGAGCGAGTTCCAGATTGCCAGAGATCTACTCAAAGGAGGAAAAAAAAAAAGAATTAAAAGAATCACAGTCTTCTAATGTAAAACCATTATAGATTGTCAGTTTTCAATCAACAGAAGGAAAGGAGGGAATCCTCCAATACCTGTAGGAAGGGAGGGTGCCTTCCCACATTTAAAACCCACATCACTAGATGGCACCACAATCCGACAGTATTTCTGAGGGCTTGGCTCCTCCTTTCAGCGTAAGGATGATTAATCATTTATAGCTCTTGGTGCAAAGCTACATCAAGCTGGGTTTATTCTCACCCAGCCTGCAAGAATGCTGACACGCTTCAGTGGTGGACTACAGCATACAGAATGCATTTAGGCTTTAAACGTGTCTGTAAATATATGAACTCTCTTTTTGAAGTCTAAGCAGCTCGGTGACCAGTCCAAAGGGCTGTGCTTGGGATATAATGAAATGTGACTGTTCAGTTCGGTTTATTCTGACAATGTGAATGACTGCAGAAGTGCTTGCTGTTGCCACATGGTGGCAGCCACAAAATATTTTCTGCTCTAAATTATCAGTCTTCAGTTCCGGTCGTGTGCTAACCTTAACCTAGAACTGCACTGTATTATCTGGTTGTTTTAAATAATGCACTATCTTCGTTGAAGGTTAAAAGCAATGCACAGTTGAAAATAAAACCTAAATGGTTTTTATGCTTTGATTCCTACAGGGGGGAAAAAAACCAACTCACTAACTATGTATCAAATCAAAAGGGGGAAAAAGCTCTCTTATTTTTAGATTACAGATATGGATCTACTTTGTGGCAACTGGACAGGTAAAGAAACTTTTCTTTATATATATACATATATCTTATATGTATTAATGGAAAATTGAACAGCCATTTTAATCTCTGTCCTGGCTTTCTTTTTAATGCCTTACACACGTATGTCTCCTGAAATATAAAAGGCTTAAGGTAGGAGCTGAACAAAACTTGTCAATTGTCACTATAAAAATGCTTAGTGCCCTTTTTTACTGGGAGTCAGGAGTGCTGGGGAAATGTTTGAAGGCAGGTGAGGTGGCTAGGGAGAAAAGACCGGTTCTGGTTTTTCCGCTTCTGTTACAGGGGAGCGAGATAACTCTTTACAGTATGACCAATGGAGAGTTTTCTTTACATAAGCACTCTTAAACTTCCCTTTTGTGTTATCAGCCATCAACTGTAAATTTAAAGAGACTGCCTGCATGAAATGACTTCATGCTACTGTGATTATAATGAATATAAAACTCTAAGATATAGTTCTGATACTGATATGAACCAAAATTTATGATTGCTGAATTTAATCTTATGCCATATGGTAACATTACAAATACAAATTTCTCTAGTATGAAAAGGGCATCAATTATCTGACTAATGAAATAATAAAATAATCGAATAATTTCTTCTTCTGTGACTCCTCTTAAGCTTTGTACTTATATTAGCTAGCTTTTCTGTTAACAATCTCCCTTTGGAAAGGTTGTGTTTTAAGTCCAAAATATTTACAGCCTAGTTACGAGAGTGAGCTCACGTAATAGGTACTTTTATTAAACCATAAACTAGTGGAAATTGTGGCTCCTGTCAGTAAAGAGCGATGTTTCTCCTTTGCCTGTTTTCCTCCAGCCAAAGCAAGTGTCAGCTTTTGAGAGTATAGCACGTGCTTGTCGCTACCTCCCTTGGAAGAGAAGCAAGCAACAAAGTGAATATATGGAATACACCTAAAAAGAAGAGACGGCTCATGGCAATTCAGCAAAATCAAGCATGGGATAAATTAATTTTGATGATTTTAGCATTCAAAATTTGTAGCTGAAATGCACAGTTCAATACAAATTACCAGCAGCAATATATCAATGTTCTACAATTCCTGGTTAAAACTCTGTCTTCCAGGTGGTATCATACATACCACAAAGCAGGTACTTGGCTTGCTGTTTATTGTGCTGATTTCACTGATGTTTTAACATGTGACCAGTAAGTAGTCTTGAATTTTTTTTTTCCCAGACAGAGTTCCTCTTATTTAGCATAACTCTCTTCTTTTAGCTGTTTAGCTGTGTCAGTGCTTTCAGCAGAGCTGGGTAGCCTAAGAGTCTGGCATTTCAAAACATATATGTATTTCTGTCCCCTAAAGTTAAACTGATGTGACAGAATAAATTCTGTCGTAGTTCCTCATTTTGGCTTAGCAATGTTTCTCTGACCAACAATGAACTACGTGTCTTCTATTGTTCAACGTCTATCTGTAGCATAACTTCAGTGTAATCTCACGAGTCTGAATTGCTCCTACATTGGTTTTAGCTTTTTGTAGCTGGTGAGGTAAGCAAAATGGTTCACTGTGATGATGTGATAAAGTCCTACAACTTGAACATAAACCACAGCGATAAGAAATGCAGATTATGCACCCGCTATAAATGTTTCTCCTACTGTTTTTCTTTTAAGATCCAGTATGATCAACCACAAGGAAGAGCCTGGTCTGACATAACACTTTTGCACTCTTAAATAACTGATCTGTCCTCATGCTGTCAGTTTTGTGTTTGAAAACTTAAAAAAATAAAAATAAAAATCAAGTACCTAAAGGATCGCGTTTCTAATGCAGTTTATAATCTTGAGTATCTAAAAGTAAAGAAAAATGAAGAAGTCTATTCCAGTTGTGTGTATGGCGTCATGTGAACATCAGCCTGATGGTTCTGCGATGATCCCATCTCTTGAGGCAACCTGGTCTCTTTTTATTAACCAAGTAGAGCATGGGAAAGAAATTGCTTTCTCCCACTGAGTTGTCTTGCTTTCCAGCTGAGAACACTCATCAGATCAGGACTTCCTTAACCATAAAAGTATCTATTCTCCTAAATTATGATCTTATTAGTTAAAACGCAGACAGCATTGTGATATGTGGTTGACTTTGTTTATGAAACACTGGGAAAGCTGTGTGTACACACCAGTAGTCAACATGTCTAGTTTTCTCAAGTCCCAAGTCTCTTCCTCACTTGTGGAGACCCACTGAGCGCATCCTGGTTTCTCACTGCCTTACAGACATCAAAGCTGGTAATGTTGTTTGGTGCTCTTGTTTACATTTTAGGGGTGTAAACGGAGGTGTTATTACAATGAGCCTTCTGTTGGCAGGTCTGTGGTGTTATTCCTGTGGCTTCAGAAAAGCTCCTTGAGCAGCAGAATTGGAGAAAACTTTTTAGGAGAGACAGAATAACGAATTAGCTTCCAGAATTAAACTGAATGCTATCTGTGCCCTCCAACTTTTTCTTCTGAAAAGATATGCTTTCATGCAAAATTTTATTACCTGTACTGATGTTTCCTAAAACAACATCAGTAACAATAAGGTGAAATATAAAATGCATAATATGATGGTTTGCCATAATGAAAAGGCATTATACGATTTAAATAGCAATTTTCATACAACTTGACCTGATTTAATGGCTTTTTTTTTATAATTCTCTGTCACTTATTCAGTGAAGGCAAAATGCTATATGAAAGCTACTAATCACCTAAGTATCTGTTTACCATTATCTAATTAAAATTACACTAATCACAGCCATAGTCACTTGTAAAAGGCTGTTTGGGAGAGAGAATGACTATTTTAGGGCTTAATCCAAGCCTTAGTGTTTTAAGGATTGTGAATAAGTAGAAGTTGTTCTTAATCAGGGAAACACTGAAGTATTTTGAGCAACTTTATTCACTGAATATAAACGAGATGTGTTAACTATGCAGGATTATGCAGAAAAAAAATATAAAACTGTTCTGCCTCAATTTATTGTACGCAAATAGTTCAGCAAAGCCTGTGTCTAAGCTTAGTTTGTCACTGTACGCTGTGAGATAATAGGGGTTGGCTATTTAAAGAAAAAGAAATTAAATCAGTAACCACTACATGTTCCAAAAAAGACAAATACAATAAAAATGGTATGTAGCTTAAACTGGGAATTTGCCCATCTCTTCTTTGAGGACCAAATCTTGCCTTCCCCTAGGAGCTTTGCCTTATATTTCAGCAATACCAAATATGGATGCTTTTGTAGGTGTAGTAGAATAGAAGGAAAGCCTTAATTTTTTCCTATTTGTGGAAGGGTTGGGTTTGTTTTTTTCAGTATTAAAAAAAAATAAAAATGCTAGAGGTGAGAGTCACAGGTAACAAATATTTAAAGAGATCAAGTTGAAAAATGCTGGCATACTACTATAATTACTGCTCCCAACTGTCAGACTGCATACACCACCAAATAGTCAAGTGATTTAAGGTTTGTGAATAGTCTCAGTTAATGTAGAAAATCTCTATCAGACTAACTTCTCTACTTTAACAAGTCCTAACTCACAAACTGGAAAACACTAATGTGTTCTCTATTTCAGTTTTGGTTTTATTTCTGTGTTTTGAGAGATCTGTTACGTACCCAAACAGCAAAACGCCTACCAAATCTTTTTATGGTACCTTAATATTAACACAAGAGCATTTCTTCCTAAGCTTCCCTAACATCATTTCTGTATTCAGATCATATACAAAACATTCTGTGATACTGAAACAAATTAAAGCTCTCAATATTTTACCAACTAGAGCTGCTTCAATATCTATTTACGTAGCAGTTCTGCATATGGAAGGAAAATCTGTGTTAACCTGTCAGCTGGAATTTGATTTTTGCATTCATTCTGTGGCACGTTGATTGCTAGCCAAACTTACAGACGATCAGTAACCACATTTGTTCTTCCACAATAACGCTGGGAAAGCCAAGTGGTAGTTTATTTAGAATAAAGCAAATTTTCCTAATGTGCTGTGAGCAGCCTCCAGCAGCCGTGTTCAAGTTGGTTTTTTTTTTTTTCTGGACTCATTCCAAATATTCTTGTGAAGGAAATCTTTTCTGTTTGTTTGCATCGGGTTTCTGTTATCTACCTGCTTTCCAGTAACCATGGAGGACAGAAGAAGCTCACAGGATTTGCAACTGCTTCCTTAAGGTACTAGAAAAATTCTTAACACAGTTTCAGCTGTTTTAAACTACAAAAAATAACAGTTGTTATTTCTATAGTGATTTGAACGTGTTCCGTAAATTTTTTTAATCCTTTTGTTTTTTTAACACCCTAAAATGAACAAGAATTTAGAAGTGAAAAGACTTTAAAATCACCTAGCCAACTTCTCTCTGAAAGTGGAAAAAACGCTTATTTCTGTCCCTTTTGTCAACTGGGGGGCCTAAATTAATGCAATTTGGGATATTCCAGCCCTAAATGTGCAGCATAAGTAGGAGGTGCTCAACTTGCACCTTTGCAGGGTTGTGGAAGGAGACTTGGGGCAGTGCTGCTGTGGGTGCACGTCCCGCAAGACTGAGCACAGCCCAGGCTAGAGAAATAATCTTGCAATTCTTGATAAAAAGAGCTCAATGGGGAATAGCTTTCCATATTCATTTAGCAAGCTTGTGAACGTCAGGATTCCTGGAATATGGGTTTCTGAGCCACCTTTTCAGTGGTTATTGTGGATCCCAATGTAGCTGTCTGTTTCCTTCCAGGCAATAAAGGCACTGAAGGGGGAAAAAAAAAAAAAGAGGGTAGAAGGATGAAGCCCGAGAAACAGGAAGATCAGACAGTAAAAAGATTGGGAAAAGCAAATATTAGCCAAGTATGGAAGAGGGGGCTTTGAGTGATGTTTACCTACCTCATAAGCATATTTTAAAATGATAAAAAAATCTCACCTGAAGTTTATACAAAATACAAAAGCTGATATCAGCAGTCATCAAATAAAATGAAGCATTTTGATAGCTGCTTTATCCATAAGGTACCAATACTCTTCACTTTACAGTACTCTGGTAATTTTTGTAAATCCCTGCTATTATTACTGCTTACAGTGCCAGCTCTGACAAGCCAAGGGGCTGTAAGATGGTGAAGTTTCCTTTTATTTCTGGCAACCAAACAAGCTGATAGAGCATTTGAATTAATTATTTTTTTTCTGAAATCTTCTCTTTTCTCATTGAGGTTTACACGACTCAGAGAACCTCTGTTAGCTGGCAAACTTACTGGCAAGATATGAGCTTCGTAAAGGATGTGATGGAGAACCATCCCTTCTCCAAGACGGCAAGACTCAGCTGACGATACATCTGATGTTCCCAGCCAGGCTTCCTCTTACCAGGTCAGAAACCCCTGTGTGCAGTCCCCAAACCCATTTGGATTTCCATCTGCATTGAGCAGGAGGTTTTCCATGGATTGCAGAAGGAGAGGAGGGAAGAAGGAACAAGAGCATCTCCCATCTGACGCCAGCCCACAGTGCTAACCAATGAGCATTTTCAGTTTGCTCCAGATGATAGCTGATAACAGCTCTTTTTGCCATTTGCTGTGTCATGAAGGCTTGGGTTTATGTGACTGAAATGGTAGATACTGCTATAATGATAAATGCAAGTCTTGCTCTGACAGCACAAAAGAGAAAATACTTCTTCCCACCTTAAGAACAGTTGCAGGAAGCTACATAAAAGACAGGCCAAATGAGTGTTATTAAGGTTGCAACATCAAGACCTTGAGCATTAAGAGGATGGATTTATGATCGCTTTAATTATTCCTATTCTGCCCCTGACCTACATGTTTTATGATGCTCGCTCCTGCCTTGAACAGTGCACAGGCAGTTCTAAATGAGGCTGGATTTTTTTTTTTTTTTGGACATGTGCTCAGGAATAGGGTAATTATTTCATACTGTGATGTTTGCTTACAACATTATCCTGAGCTGTGTAGGGAAGAGTGTGGCCAGTAGGTGGAGGGAGGTCATTCTCCCCCTCTGCACTGGGGAAGCCACAACTGGAATCCTGTGTCCACTGCTGGGCTCCCCAGTTCAGGAGGGACGGGGAACTGCTGGAGAGAGTCCAGCATAAGGCAACAAAGATGGTGGTGGGATTGGAGCATCTCCCTGATGAGGAAAGGCTGAGAGAGCTGGGACTCTTTAGCCTGTAGAAGAGAAGGCTGAGGGGAGACCTTGTCTATGTTTACAAGTATCTAAAGGGTGGGTTGAGGGAGGATGGAGCCTCTTCTCAGTGGTTCCCAGTGACAGGACGAGGGGCAACAAGCAGGACGAGGCCGGAACATGGGAAGTTCCACTCCAATATGAGGAAGAACTTCCTTGGGGTGAGGGTGGCAGAGCCCTGGCAGAGGCTGCCCAGGGAGGGTGTGGAGTCCCCTTCTCTGGAGATCTTCAAGCCCCACCTGGATGCCATCCTGAGGGATGTGCTCTGGGCAGCCCTGCTTTGGCAGGGGAG
>BJBW01016093.1:0-15001 GCA_004320125.1 Scolopax mira
GGGGGGGGGGGGGGGGGGGGGGGGGGGGGGGAGTTTGGGTAGAGAGCTGTCTTAAATAATTCATTGTTGTCAAAAAAGATGAAGTTAGTTTTACATCACCTAGTTTAGGTATAGAAGTTAATTGAGAGCTGGATCCCATAAACTGAAAATATCCTAATTGCAATTAAGTTCTGAAGGTACTTTGCCAGGGCTACAGTATTAGAAGCCAGTGGCACATCCCCAGATTTGTTGGACTAGATGCTTCATTCAGCATTTTTCACAGCGTTGCCTTTGTTTTGGCTTAGCAGTGTGACAGCTGATAGCCTTACCATAGGCCATTACCAAGAAATGTTTTGATTGATGATTAAAAAGTGTTTTGTTGGTTAGTTCTTCACTGTGTGCCAAGGATCCCGCAGGTTGCCAGCGACAATCTTCCAGCATTCCTTCATAAAGGATAGGGTAAATGGAAGTTGAGACTGTGAGACTGTCTCCAGGAGGAAAGTCTTGGGAAGGGTTGTGTTAGTTCACCCTGCTTTGTCCTGAGGGCAGGGAAGAGGCACGTAAAGAACCAGGGGAGATCGATCGAGACTGGTACCTGTGCTTCATTTTCCATAACTTTCTTATAGAGACAGAGCTGCACTGGGAGTTAACTTGTGACCTTGTAGGTATATGCTGAGCGTAGTCTTTCTGAGCTGGAGAGGAGTAGGTTAGAAGCAGAGTAGCAGAAATTGGCAGCCGAGTTCCCTTCCAGATGTGTTCCTGAAGCTGTAATGATTAATACTGAATTAATATCTTTTACACAGTAGGTTTTTGTGGCATTATACTACCATTCAATAGGACCTCTTAATGATACCTCTTGTTAGTCTTAAACATTTTTAAAGTTGGCTGTATTTTTGATTGAACTTGAGAACTTCCTACACAAGTGAGCGCCATTGGTGGATATGTCTTTAATTCTGTTCAAGTTTGTTGTTTTATTTGTGCGTGAATGAAGCCACCAGTGCTGTGTACAGGAGATTTCAGCCAGGCTTTTCAGTGCTTTGCTCTGCAGTTCCCTAAAATTCATGCCAAAATCTGTAGCTCGGTCTACAATACAACTTTGGCATCTCACTTTCAGCTGAAGCGTAACTGGAATTTGGTTTGGCCTGTGTGATGTTGCCAGCTACCAAGCCTGGATGCTCCACAGACATGCTCGGGACATTTGCAGACTGCTGCACAGCATTTTACAATTAAGCTATGGAAATCCTCCACAAAAAGGAATTCTGGTACTTTCAGAAGGTTTGGGGTTTCTTTTCTGCCCTGTTTTTCTTTCCAAGTTATCTGTGTCTTAATGGTGGAGGCATGTCTTGATTAATTTGCATTACATGAGGACCATGGGAGCTTAAAGATGCTGCTCCTGTGACAGGGACAGTGATGGCTCCTTGGTCAAACTGTTAAGAATCTACTAAGTTTAAAATGTATACATATATTTAAACTTGTCTTGCAGCCATTCAAGACCAGAGTTGCAAATCACATGAAGGCTTGTGGTAAGCAAATGGCTAAAATATTAGAATCCCACAGGCTGAGCAGACATTTTGCAAGCCTTACTGTGCTCTTGTTTTGCCAGTATCAGTTTGGTTTTCTTGAGTTTGGATATTCTTATTGGTCCAATTGACAAAGGAGATCTTGTTTTTTCTTGTTCCTAAGCCATGGATTGGTTAGTTCCCTGCTTCTTTAGCTTTGTGAAGGGTTGAAGGATCTTTTGAGAGGGGTGCATTTGTTGGGGTGCTGAAGGGATGTTGAAAATCAGCTTTATAATTGACTGAGTTAGGAAAATTGTATTTTTTTTCTAGAGTTAGTTTGATCTGCAGCTGAAGGGTGCAGAATAGCTAACCATACGTGAATGCAGTGAGATGCCCCTGTTTGCTTTAAAATTTTTGGCTTATTTATGGAGTAATGTTTTTATGTATCTTAAAGTAGTTAAAATCCAATAAAGATTTTCTTATCAGGTTTTTTTTTCAGGATCCCTTCTTGAATGCCCTGGCTGCCAGTAGAATTGAAGGTGGGAAGCAACTCATGACCACCAAACCGTGACAGCTTTGGATTCCCCTGCTTCTGGCTGCTTGAAATAACCACTGGGCTACTGTGGAGATGAATGGAGAACAGCAGTATGACGCAGGTAATAGTCCAGCTGAGCTCCCTGGCTAAAGAGTCTCAAAAAATTTGGCAAGCAAGATGGAACAAAGATGAATACAGTGATTGTTTCATGGTGTATGTGTCTGATACTGTCTGCTGTATAGAGGGAGAAACTCAAATTTCAATGATTGTGGGTTATAGTCTGGCTATGGGGCTTATGTTTGTTATTGTTGTGGTTCAAAAGCAAGGTGTATCATTGGCTTAAAGGAGAACAAAATCTCACTCACCTTAGTAGTTGTGTTTTTTAAGAAGCTGTATCGTTCCTCTTCGTGGTATCAGTATGAGATGGGCTTATGAAAAGCTCAGTGGCTCTAACAGTATTATTTTAAGACATTTGTCTGCCAAACTGGTTATTATTATCTTGTTCTGTTCTCATGGATGTTTTGTTCTTAATATTTAAACAAGGTTTTGTTGTTGGTTTAAAAAGTTGGATGACTGAAGCTGTTTGCTGCCACTGTAACCTGTCCTGGTTTTCTGATTTGATGGGTTTGGGATATCAACTCCTAACCTGCTGCAGAGTGGTATTTTATGATCAATTAGCTCAGGTTTTGGTTCACCTTGAAATGCCAGGCTCAGAAAATTGTTGGTCTGGGATGGGCTGGGGATAATAACAGCTTTCTGAAACAGTTCTGGGTTTGTAAACTCTTGGGGGAAGGGGTGCATCCATTTTTCTGACTTGCTTGCCATGGTTTGTTCCTTTTCTTGAGGCGGTCCTATAGTTTTGGTACAGTTAATATAAAGGAATTTTAATTTGTAGTTACCAGTGTAAACAATGGGATTAGGATTTTATCTGAGTATTTCTTTCCTTTGGTACTTGTGCAACAAGCAGCTCTTCTCATAGGACAATTCGCTGTTGATAGTTTTTGTACCTTTACTTTATGGAAGTCTAATTACTGTTGATGTTAGTGAAGAAATGTTAAACATTATTTTAAATTAAATGTTTTTAGCAGAATGCTATCATCTGCTTTATGATGCTGAAATAAGCTTTTTGATTATTAATTATAGCCAATCACTCAAGCTGCTGTCAATGATATATCCTCAAACAAGCAAGAAAAAGCAGCATGCACAACTATACAGAATCTGTGCACATGTCAATGCAGTTTCCTTTGCTACTAGAGATTGCCAACTTCTGTCACATAGTGTGAGAAAGAGAAGAGGCATTGTGCAACTGAGAAGAACAATAAGGAGATGTATTCGTGGTCAGTGATGGAGTGTTCAGAGTCTGATAGCAAATCCCTCTGTACTAAAACTTTTATGAAATTTTTCCATCTTCCTCAAAAGTATCGGAGGTCACACAGTCCTCCCTATGTGCTTTTGCAATAGCTGAGGGAGGGTGTGATATTGTCTTGAATTTACTCAACAGCTGTTTTCCTGAGAATCCTTTTTGTGCCTGGTTTGAGGACAGGTGGCTGTGAAAAGTCAATAATAATTGGGGAGCTTTGCTCGCTGAGTTCAAAGATAGTTTCCACGAAATGTTACCCTTGTAAGCATAAACACATTGGGTTTGTTGTACCCTCTAATATTGTTTCCTGATGTGCTTTGAGTTAGACCGGTCCCAACCACTACTGGAACATTCCCCTCATATTCTTTGACTGGTGTCATTTTTTCCACTTGATGATTTTTAGTGGTTTTTGGAGATTCCCCTTTGTCTTTTTGGCTTTTATATACTGTCTCTCTGCCTGCAAGAACCAGACAGTGGCCAGGACTGTTGGTTGCAATGCTCTCGTGCATTACGAGGAGAAAAGACAACTTTCTTTCTTGTCACAGTCTTTCTCAGCTGCTGAAATTCCAACCCATCTTTATTTATTCATGGCCTTACACCTGGTATAGATAGAAAAGATTAACTGATATTAAAATCAGGTTGAAATGTGTATAAGTTTCACAGTGAGAGACCTTTAGGTTAACTAACCATAATTGAAGGTCTTAGAGACTTCAATGTGATGTACTTAAATGTCCAATATGACAGTCTTCAACTAAATCACATTAAAGATGCATGAAAATTATTTGCAGTGAGAATTTAACTCAAATCCAAAGATCAAAACAGTCTGGTGCAGACTGTTTCCATTGGAAATGGAGGGGGCTAATGTCCTTAATATTTCACTACTACCTTCCATCCAAATGGGTGCAATTCAGTATTCTTTCTTTTTCTATATGTATCAGAGAGCACCAGGACATGAATTCATGGTAAAATTCAGAAAAGAAGAGTTAGTATTCAGAATAATGCTAGTAGAAATAGTGATAAATAGGAAACAATGTACCTACCTAGGAAACTTCTAATTTTATCACTTCCAGAGTGGGTAAGGGTTCTCCACAGATCCCTCTGTAGGACACCTCTCAGATTTTACTTGAGAAAATTTTCGTTAGCTTGATTTGAAAGCAAAAACCTAGATGTATGGTGAGGTCAAAGGGATGAGAATCGCATCTGGTTTCTTTCCCCACCTTTGCCAAATTTATGCTTTGCCACTGAGCTCATGTGCGGCTCAGCCATCCTCTCTGCTCAAAATTCTCTTTCAAATTTCTCCATGTAGTAAGAAGTTGGATTCAAGTAGGACTTGTAGCAATTCTGTTCTACTCAATTAAGGATATATATGGAGAGAAAAAACCTATGTACCTATGTAAGGTATGTACACTCATACCTTATATTAATAAGTTGTGCTCTAGGATTAAATATGGGTTTGGTTGTTGTTATATTAATTTGCAAGTTATCTCACAGTAGAAGTGAATTTCTAGTATAAATATTTGAGGTTTTATTGAGTAGTTGGAACTCAGACTGGTCAGGATGTTTAATACAGACGTATGGCCCTCAGGATTGTAGCTTCATTAAACTGGTCCTCTGTGTGTCCTGGGGTCTGCAAACCCACGAGGATGGTGCTGTGCAGTAGTGTCTTGCAAAAAATGCCAGCAGAATAGATCAAAGGCTTGATTTAAACCGGGCCTGCTCTGCTGCAGCTGTTCTGCCAATAGAACCAGAAAAGCAACTGGATTTCTCTGAGATTTCCAACTACCCTGAGCCTTCTCAGAGCAATGGTCCTTTACCACGTCCTTGGAGTGTTTCTGTACTGAGGTATTGAAAAGCAGGTACTTGATTTCTGAGATTTTTCATAGTTTATGTAGTCCTACCACATGCCACAATTAAAAAACTAATTTACTGCTCTCACTACAAAACCTCATACATACAGCATTTTTCCTTGGAGCTTTATTCAATGAGCTTTTCGTGTCCCACATCGATTCAGTAAGTGCTGCACTAAATAACCTGGAATGCTGTGGCAGGACCAGGTATGAGAAGCAGCAGATGGATTTGTTAAATCCCAGAGCTGAGCACGGCCCTCGGTTGTGGGGAAGCACCTGAACTCCCCAGCTCTGCGTGCTCACCTGGTCTCATTTAATTGTAAAACCTTAATAAGGCTGAGTTGAACTCTTATGAATGAATGAAACAGTGAAAGTTCTGGGTGCTTTTTTAAATAAGTTAAAAAAAAAATCCCTCTGAGTTAACAAAACTCCCTAAAATAAAGCAGGAAGAGTGTTAAATTTGCAGTGAGTGTTGAATAGGAATTTGTGATTTATTTTTTAAAAATGTATTTATTTTTATCTTTTCCTATGAAAACTGAGTTGTGGGAGAGGTTCTGGGTGCGCTGGGGAGACTGTACGAGGTGCTCAGAGCCCAGACCTGGAAGGAAACAGCCCTTTCAGACAGGAGCTGGATGTTCTGCAGAGACTGTGGATTAGTGGGGTGCTGTGGGATTAGTGGGGTGACAAAGGACCCGTGGTAACTCCCATCCAGTTGGGAACTGGGTTTAACCCTAGGAACAGGCAAAAGGGGAGCGGGAGCAGCAGGCAAACTGGCTTTCTCAGGAGCTCCTTGTAGCAATTAAGTGGCAACATAAGTTACTAATTGACCCTTTCAGTGTGTTAAGTGACCTGTGCCTCATTTAAGGAGCTTAACTGCCCCTTGGACAGTTATCTGATGATAACACGTTATTGAGGACTCCAGGAGCAGGGCTGGAAAGGCTCAGGATCCGTGTGGTATTCCCGGGGCGGGCTGCTCGGCTCTCAGACTTGTTAAAAAGCACAGAGCAGTCAAGTTGCTTTACGTTTCCCTTCACAGGGGAATGCATCAGACAGTGCAAGCAGTGCTTTTTTACATACAAAGTGCTTTTTGGAGTTGGCTGAAGGTGGGGTGGTTGTTGCAGCTGGGTGCTTCTCAGGGGGAAAGGGTGAGCGGGTGTGCTCTAGGAGGGAGAAAAATCAGACAAAATTCACTCTTGGTTTCAAAAGACCATAAATGTTGTGTTCGAGCTGATGTTTCTTCCCATTTCGGTTCTGCAGCTGAAGCAGAACTACAGCATTTTTATGGTTATATTAAAGTAAAATGCTGTTTTAATGAGTTAAGAAGTCTTATTCTGTTTTAACAACACTTTGCAATGGAATTACTTTTTTCTTCCAGTGACTTGCAGGCAAAGCTTTGATCAGACCCACCCTGATTTGTAAACAGCTGCGGCCTGGGCTTTACTCCTTCAAATTTTTTAAAATAAAACTACTTACCTCTCTCCTTTTTCAGGTCTATTTCTTCCGTAAGTTGTAAATTATCCCCCAGAAGTGATGGTAATAGTAAAGCTCTGAATTTTTTTTGAGCTGTGAGGCTTATGAAAGGCCAATATAACCAACTGTGGTTGTTTAAAAATAGCAAAAATGAAATTGGGTTTGGGAGAGATAAGGGCTGCCTTTAAAACTGATACTGTCATCAGCAAACAAAAGCTAACTGAGTGTGCATTTCTAAATCTGGGGAAATGGTAATTCCTGGAATTACAATGGAAAGTTAAAGATGAGCTTAACAATTGGTTTGAAGAAAAAACGGACCTATTTTACACTTGAGACTTGCAGGTTTTTTAGACAATTTAAAATAGCTCAGCTTTCTGGGCAAATATTTGCCCCTCTCTGTTTGTGGACTAAGAACACACTTAGCAAGTTGTCAACATGTCTGTGGGGCTGATAAGGGTGTGTAATAGGATTTCATGCATTTTTTTGGACATGTAAAGTTTCTTCCTCAAACTACTACTCCTTGAAAGAACAGTTGCCACCTGTCCCAAGAAGACTGAGCGTGTAGCAAATGTTGGTGTCCTGTAACCTTGGCTGAGCAATCCCTGTGCTTTGTCACACAGAGATTTCGCTGTTTCCAAATGTAAACAAGCTCTCAGGTTTCCTGGCACTGAGAGATGAAAGTCTCTTGTGTTCATTCATAAAGACAATTATGATGTAGGTAGTAGAATTGGCCTAAAAATGACAATGAAAAGCTTTACTCTTATGTCTTATGGCTGCTGTCCCCTTTGCTGATGAACCTGACGTTGTAGTTTTGTGCTGAGGTTAAAAATACCCCTTACACGAGGTGGGATCCTCCCTGGATCATCCCCGCTGTTCCTGTTTCCTCCAGGAAAAATATGGCTGCACGTGGAACTGAATAGGGAACCTGAAATCCAAGCCGTGGTTTCAGCAGAGCGGGATACACGTTGGAGGAGATGGGAATAGGAGGGGAGCAGGGAAGTGAGCCAAGAACTTGAAGGAGAGACCAGGGCTGGGGGACAGGCTCATAATCATATGACAATAATCATAGAAAATCTGACTAATTTGTAGCATGGCTCACTACAGCTAATTGTTTCCCTAACAGCCTGAGTGAGTTTTGAACTGTGGCTTGAGTGGTTTTGGCGTATTTTTGCTTTAAGTGCATACAGAAACGAGATTTTCTTGGTCTAAAGAAGCTGTTACACCTTATGAGGTGACTAATTTAACTGTTCTTGATTTAAGTCGACTCAAACTGTTTTCCTTAGAACTATCCTGAATCCTTCTCTCTGCTTTTGGTGTTTTTTAACATCTAATAAATGCTATCTAACTTAAAAAAGAGGGGTGTTGCATTTCAAATATTTTTAGTGCTTCTTTTCAAACCCCTTATTATCAGTATTGCTGTTTCCTGGATGGTTTTTAATTAAATACTTTAACAGTCCAGGGTGCCCAGAGTTTCAAGTCTCTGATATTTGTTGATACTAATACAGAACTCTTCTGCCTGTGTTCTTCTCACAAATTGTAAACAATTTCTAGTTATTCAATATTCACAAGATCACACTATTTTTCAGACCAAGTCTAACATAAAGTGTACTTCACATACAAGGAAAGGCTAAACAGTGGTGTCTGTGTTGTTGAAATTCGTTCAGTGCACACTTCTGGAGTCAGTCATTTGGAACTGAAGTGGGTTTTGCTGTAGTTCTTAGTAGCCTAAAACTTAAGCCACCAGGTTGCTAAATAGGAGGTGTTTGGTTTCTCTTCCAGATGCTGGTTCCAGTGTGGAAGAAATGGAATTCAATTGGGATGAGTATCTAGAAGACACAGGAGCAACTGCAGCCCCCCATGGATCTTTTAAACATGTGAGTCATGGATTGTGCATTTTCTTACCATCTTCTACATAGATATTTTGATACACTGAATATTTAGGGTTCCTTTGAATGAGTTGATGCTCTCAATCTGGAAGGTGAACTAGAATTGTTTTTCTTAAAGAGAAATGGGGAATTTCACCTTTTTATTATTGTTGCTTGTCTTCTCTGTACGTAGCACAGTGTAATCCCATCAAAACGTGCTGAAATTTAAAGGGCTCTTAGCCTTTTCTGCACTAGAAGATAAGCTTGATTTTACTTACAAATCCCAAATTGGCCAGTCTCTTTCTTCTTTTGGCGATTGCTACAGGACAAGTGTTATGGAGGAGCTAGCTTTAGAAAGTTGGCATAGTTCTTGAACAGCAGAATTCAAATGTGCTCTCAAAGAAGGTTTTAATGGTGGCTGTCAAGGAGGCCAAGAAGACAATAATAGCTCTGCCAAACACTTGACTTGTAGTAGTTAGAAAACTGATTAGGATAATTGTCAAGCACAGGCTTAATGGGTAGGATGAAGTCTTGATAAGCTCTTGTCTTTGCCCTTGGATATCTTTAATCAAATATATGTTGGTAAGATCCTGGAGTGCACTGTCCCATTGGGTGAGATCTGAATGTGAAATCTGGCTTCTTATACTGGGTCATCAGTGAAGGTGAGCCCTACAGAGCTGGTTTCCAAACCTCTTGGGTCACTTCTGACAATTGAAACACCTTCCAAGCTGCCAGTGTGTATCCTTATGCAACAATTTTTAATAAAGTTAGGATTTAATAGTCTTTCAAAGACTGACTGTGAGGCTTTTGCGATGGCAGTGAGGGTAGTGACTTGTGTGTGGCATCTTGCTTGGGAAGCATTCTGTGGTACTCAGGTGATCAGGTCCAGTGCCACCACTTTTGGTACAGGAAACTTAACCTCAGCAGAAAAACTGAGGTCTGTTCACAGAAGGATCACAAAGCATTTTGAGTCCACAGGTAACCTGCAGAAGTGCAAAACATTAAAGAATTTATTAAAGCATGACAGTTGTGTTAGTACTAAAGACACGCAGTAAATACACAGAGGCTTCTCCATACCCTGGGATGTAATTGTAAGGTTTTTGTTCAAAATAAACGTTGGGGTATCTAATTTCTGAAGGGGAGAGGCCTATTCTCACTTTGTCTTTCCTATGGCTCTAGCCATAGCAAGTTTACTCAGGGTGGTGGTGTCCAGGCACCCACCTTGAGGGAGCTGCATGGAATCAGCAATGGCATTTTGCAGTAGCATGAGGAGTGGTCTGTCTGCTCCTCTGGTGTGGGTTACCTTATGTGACGAAAAAACCCAAAAACCCACCATGTTTTTTTATTGTTGTTATTCCCTACGCGTGCAGAACACAGTGCAGTTCTGCTGGTGCAAGTAACACTGTCGTGGAGAGTGCCTAAGTGAGAGCCCAGCTGTGTTGCCCAGTCCTCACTGGCTGCACTGGGTGCCCTCCTGTGGGCAAAGGGGTGGAGGAGCTGCCCCTGGAGAGCTTGGCTGACCATGCTCTGCACCCCGACACGCCACAGGGAGCTGGCCCACAGACTCAGGGTTGTGAGTAGGTGTGATGGTAGATGCCTGTGTCTTTGAGAGGGAAGCCACCAGGCGGTTGCTAGCACAGTTCCCTTAGGATTCGTCTGGAGGCCAATTTTGATGTTCTCTCTAATAAGCTTGGCATAAAATTTTGTAAAGTTAATGCTGACACTGAATTGACAAGCAGAGAGAGGAGCTTATTTACAGCAGTGTCACATCACCTAGATCTTTTTTAATGGAAATTCAATAGTGCAAGGTCACATGCTCGGGATTTCTGCTGTCCATTAGAAAGCAATGGTTTAGAAAAGGCAGAGGAGGAGAACCTCAGTGCCTCCCAGTGGAGAGTGACAGCCTGCCTACACAATGAAGCCCTAAAAAAAATGTTAGTGTCATTCCAGGATACATCAGGTGGGAAATTTTAAGTGGAGAATGTACAGGCACTACTCTTTCTGTGCTAGTGACTGGTGGTCTCTCCAGCTGGAATCTGTATGGTGCTTCTTGCTTGATTTGAAGAATGACATATATTTATAGTGTACCATCAGAAGAGCTAAAAAACTTGGAAAAAAAAACCAGAATGGAAAAACCTAAGGTGAAGAATACTATTGCCAGAAGAGAAAATGGGCATGTATAAATAAATCAATTAATTAGTATAAATCAATTTTAGATAGAAGCTTAAGGTTTTTGTTTGGTTCTTTTCAAATATTGGAGTAGTAGGATGGCAACCAGCTTCCTCTTATGAGTGGTGGGTGAGAAATACCTAACCCACGTTGTAGGAGGGTGCACAGTCAGGTTAAGAAAATGTAATCCATGGTTATGCAGCCTGTGTTAGCAAAGAACTAACTGATGGGAGAGAAGAGGGGTTTTTTATTTGTATGCTTATATTAATTCTGAAAGTTTTGTTCTTACTATGAGCAAGACACACTGGAAGATGTAAGCTACTTCCTAAATTAAGTGTTTTCGAATGTTTGTTTGCATTTTAAAAATTAAACAGTATTAGATCAAAGTGACTGTTTTGTCTACAGCCTGTCAGGACAAAGAGCTTACCAAGACCTGGAGTTGCACTGGATGTCAATGTTGTCATCCCCCCCAAGTCTAAATACACTTTCTCTAGAATTGTTGAATTCTCCGTTTTAATTCCTTTCTACAGCTTACATATACGTTAAAGGTAGATTAAAAATAAGATAGTGTGCAGCATCATCTGAACACATGTATTTGCTTGCACACTCCTGATGCTTTTTGTCCATCCTTCATCGTTATCTCCTCCTGAGCTGATTGGGATTTTCTCCTGCCAGCCCGGCTGCTCAGCCAGCCCAGAGACAAAGTTCTGTGCTTTAAGTCGCTTTGCAGTGACTTCTCCAGCTGCCAGGAGAGGGTGCTAACTTCTTGGGCTCTGCTGTATCCACCGGGGAACATAAATGACAGTGTTAGACAAATGCACCTGACTTCAGGGAAAGCTCCAGGTGCTGGTGGTTTCGTTGAATGCAGCTCTCTCCACCGTGAAGCTTTGCTCAAGGTTCAGGTATAGCGAGGCCTGAAGATTTCCCAATTCCTCAGACTTCTTGTCGAGCTCATGGCTTTTCTCTCAGGAATCAGCATATAAAGTCTTTAGTAATATCTCTTCAGCAAGACAACTATCCTTTTGAATAAATGACCTCTGTAATACCACTTCAAAACACCTGCAGGTATTGGGTCCTGCTGATGTTGTTTTAAGAAGAGGTTTCTCTAAGTGAAGGATATTAATCTAAAGGATGTGAACAGTTAACAGAGGCATACACTTTTCTTTCTGATGTGGTTCTCCTGGTTTTATTTTTAGCAAACTAGTATGTGCTGGCTGATGAGACTATAATAGCTATGGCAGTTACTGAACCGTCAGCACAGAACTGGTAATAAATAACCCAGAAAATATCTACTGCATCTGCATCATCCTGAAAGCCTTTCTTGCAGTTGATTCAAAGAGAAAATGGAACTTGGGACCACTTAAGAAAGAAAACACCAGTTACATTCAGCTGAGAATGGGGAATTGACATGTTAGATTTTTCAATTAAGACTGAGGCCATGGAGTTAAGCGTAGCTGAGAAATGTACTGTAGTGAGAGGAGAAGAGAGCCGTCCTGCTCTCTCAGGAATCTTTGAGCTGGGGGAAGTTAGGGATACAAGAAACTTAGTTTTTCCTTCTCTGTTTAAGTTCACATTTGAGTATTGGTCACTGTGCAGTCAGATTCCTCACCTGCGGGCACCGCACACACACATGCTGTTTAGCACTTTATTGTTGTCAAAGCCTGAGTTCACAGAAGAACACATACTGTTTATGTTCTGTGCAATTTAGGTAATAATGCTACATACAGAATTATCAGGGTTCTTGCACAGAGACATTAAAAATCCATAACTTGTGCAGATTCATGCTGCCTTAAATGAGCAGCGTGGAAGAGATGGTGGTATTGTTATCTAAAGCATGTGTATGTACTTTAAACAGGCTCTTTGTCCAAAGAAGTTGAAAGATATAGTTTAACACAAGAAGTCAAAGTTGTATTGCTGAGTTTGACCTCTAGTTTTGCCTGGCTTGGCAGCCCAGCAGTGAGTTGGAAACGTTTTTAGTGATGGGTGAGGTATTGTCCAGGGCAGGAAGATGAATTGCAAGATAGTGATTTAAGGTTGAAAGGATACTCTGAAATGCAAAGGAGATTTCCTTAATGATGATTCTGTATACATGCCAATTTGGGTTGCATAATGTGATGGAGTTGTTCCTCTCCAGTTGAGACTGGATAGCATTTGGCTTGAGGTCTTTTGTTAATGAGCGTGTCAAAATGATTCCCCCTTTGTTCTTCCATGAAGTTTCTGTGAGGTGCTCAAATGTGACCATCTTCTTCCTCTTCAGGTGGATACAAGTTTGCAGAATGGTTTTGCCCCTGGTATGAAGCTAGAAGTCGCTGTTAAGTCTGACCAAAACACCTACTGGGTGGCCACCATCATTACTACCTGTGGGCAGCTGCTGCTGTTGCGCTATGATGGCTACGGGGAAGACCGCAAGGCTGACTTTTGGTGTGATATCATGACAGCTGATTTACACCCCATCGGCTGGTGTGAGCAGAACCAGAAGATTCTCAAAGTGCCTGAAGGTATTGGCTCCATATTGCAGAAGTGGAGAGTACATACAAAAGTGTGCTTTTGTCCTTTGTAAGCCTGGAAGGTAATCTTCATCATTGCTGTTACGCACGGTTGGGGTTGCTGCGATGGCAAGTTGAGGTTGTCTGCCATGTCCTTCTGAAATCCCATGACTTACAGTAGGAGATTCCTCTTTCACCAGAGAGGAGTTAGCTTAATTTCAGAACTGGACTTATTTTTACAGAGGCTTGTGGTTATCTTAATCATCGAGCTCCAAATTCTATTACTTTGTTGTTTCCTTGAAAAATTTTGTTGTTTTGTTTCTTCTTTTAAGGTGACTGTGTGGCAGATTGTTGTGAATTAGGCAGCGCAAGAGTTTGGTAATGTCTTCTTGTCTGAATAATTTTTAACTGGCAGGAAGAATCACAGTCTTGCTTCTTCACTTTTCACTTAGGTATCAAGGAGAAGATACCCAACAAGGAGGAGTTCCTTCAGCGGGTGCTGAAAGGAGCATGCAGTGCTCCTGCTAATCTGCTGGAGGGGGTAAGTACAGAAATGTGCTGCCTCTTGGCTTTTGTCTCGATTTTTCCCTTTGTCATTAAGGGAACCCATATTCAGAGTGTCAGTTTATTGCCTTTTTTGATTTGAGGGAGCATTGTAGTATGCTGCTGACCTTAAAGTTCAGTTCTCTACTGTTTCCTATTTACAGTATTTAATTTTGATCATCTTATCCTGAAACATATCTATCACTACAAATTTAGGTCGTTCATTAAGCCTATCAAAAGAAGAACCTTTTTCAAACACCCTTAGGTTTCAGTCTTCCTCTTATTCTGCTCCTCCTTCATACAGCTCAAAGGAAATAATCCTTTATTTATCTAGCTTTCATCTTGGCCCCTTTCTCAGTTGACTCCTTTCACTTATTTTTTTTAATAATTGTTTCCCTTAAATCTTGCATCTTTGCTAGCGAAGACCCAAATTTTTATCCCCTTCTCTGCACTTAAGACAGTGTTTGCACCTCATATCAGTGTCTGATTGTAAAGTACAGAATATAATTTTTTTAAACTGTCATTGATGTCTTTTTTACAGTAGTAATTTTTATCTTTGTATTTTCTCTCTAGTCATCTTTGTATGCTAAATGACTCAGTTTTAGAAAGAGATTATTCATGTTTCATTCAAACCTTGAATATATAAGTGACAGTGC
The DNA here is from genome assembly GCA_004320125.1 of Scolopax mira. Lineage (NCBI taxonomy): Eukaryota > Metazoa > Chordata > Aves > Charadriiformes > Scolopacidae > Scolopax > Scolopax mira. Next base: position 14,410 of record BJBW01016093.1, read on the forward strand.
TTCTGAAAATGATGATGAAAACTTAATTGAAACGTGTGACTATCCACAGGCAGTGCAGAAGTTCTGATGCAAGTGCCAGTGATTCTAAACATTGTAATTTCTGTCTTGTGTTAGTAAGGGACCTGTATTTCTTTACTTCTGTATTCATGCTTTATTTATGCAAAAAAAAAATGTGTATGAAGAAGTAGAAGTATGGAATTTGTTGTGTTCTGTTGCACAGAATAATTTGTGTGCTTTTTGTAGCTTCATAGAGGGAAAAATCCATTGGATCTTATTGCACCAGGCTCCCGACTAGAACTGCAAAACATGAGGGATTCCCTGGAAGCCTGGATAGTCCACGTGGTAGACAACGTTGGTGGGAGACTGAAACTGCGATACGAAGGGCTGGACGATTCTGACGAATTTGACCAGTGGCTATTCTACTTGGACCCTTTTCTTCACCAAGTGGGGTGGGCAGCTCAGCATGGATATAGCCTGCAACCACCTCTAGGTACTTCAAAACATTCATCTTTTAAATGGTGATCAACAGATAGAGAATACCTCTGCTGCTTTGGTGCTCTAAATCTGCTTTCTGGATGCATATGGTGGTAAC
>BJBW01016093.1:15109-94351 GCA_004320125.1 Scolopax mira
TATTCCTGGGGGAATCTGGTTTTGAAGTACTGCTCAACAGGAGCTTTTGCAGTTGTGACTCCAAGCCCACTGGGCTCATTAAGGCAGTGTCTAAAGAAGTATTATGTAGATATGAAAATGGCCTTAAGAATGGGTGCCCAGGGAACGAGCGTGTGGAAGTGGAGACAGAAGGTGAGCATTTTAAAAATATTAGTTTAGCTACTGGATTTGTTTCCTTTTTATGCCTATGTAAGAGCTTTGATATACTCACAGGCATCCTTTGTGCGTGATGGCACTGCTACGTGTAGTTCCTCCTCTATCAGAGATGTGTGGTCTGCAATTACAGATGCTAAAAACGTAACTTAGGCAGCTGGGACGGAATTGTAGAACGTTTCTTGAACTTTCCGCTTGCTTAAGCGTAAAACAAGGTAGCAATATCCAGCTGGGGATTTGTGTTCTCATCATGTTTCTCCAGAAGTTTTCCTTGGTGTTGCTGTGAACCCTGTTTTCTGAGAAAAACTGGACTGAGCAGCATATGGGTGATACAGTGCTGATTGACTTCAGCCCCTTTTTGTAATACATCCAAATGTCAAAGAAAACAGTAAGTTTTAAAGAAGGAACCTATTTGCACAGACTTTGAATGGATAGGAATTGGGCAGTTGGACAAGCACAAATAAAGTTGGCTTTATTCCTGTGTGTTCTGAAGAAAAAGGAGGAAGAAGATGACTACATTCACTGTTTTCCTTTCTTTTTACTCAAGCCATTAGGTCCTTGAAGAGTGAAGCAGATTGGCAAGAGATCCTAAAGAAAGTGAAAGAGGAGGAAGAAGAGTCATCAGTTCCTACAGATCTGTTTAAGGTAAACGCACAACACGTGTAGTTTAATACTGTGAGTAATGTCATTAAATGCTGTATTCCAGAGAAACAGGGATGACAGTCATGGTTACTGAAAATTCTTTCCCTTTTAGTTTTGTTGTGGTTTATTTTTGGTTTTTTTCCTTTCTCCCTCTAGTTTAAAAAAAAAAAGAGTAATAAAAAATAATCCTACTATTATACAACTCTTGTTAAGTTAGACAACACACTGAGTTGATTATTACTCCAGTCTCTCTAATTCTGTGAGTACATTGAAAAGTTTAAAATGAGTAATGTCTAATTTGTAACCTGATAAAGTTACACATGGTATACAAGGTGTCTCATATTCTGAGTGTTAGCAAATGTTCTGAGTCTGAACTTAAACACATACATGAATTGAAATTTTAAAAAATAGTCTTGACACATTTTAATAAGTAGGAATGTAAATTTAGTGCTTCAAGTTCTTAGTTCATTTTACTGAGCTTCGTTTGGACCCATAAGCACAATAGAAGATTTCTAAGAGTGAACTAATGAAAACTGAAATTTATCCTCTTAAGTTGAATTATGTAAGGTATGTCTTTTGTTGATGAAGAAAGGCAGGTAAATACGCTGATAATTCATTTTTTAGGATAAACCTGTGATTGGAGTGCATTCATTCTCTGAAGGCATGAAGTTAGAAGCTGTGGACCCAATGGCTCCTTTTGTAATCTCTCCCGCTACAGTTCTCAAGGTACCAGGGTTCTTTAACTTGTCCTGATAAAATTCAATTCTATAGCTGCTTCTGTTCTTAAATGCTCAAAAAAGTCTCATCAACTCGTTATTTTAAACCCTTGAGCTAGTTTTCAAATTAAGTGTTTTGTTTGTCTCCCTTAGGAGACAGTTTGCCATGAAAAACAATCTTAACTGCTGATGGAGAAGGCATTGGATTTGAAAGAATGGAAAATGTTCCATAAAGATACAGGCTCAAAAGATCAAATGGCTAAAATTGTCAAACCTGGATTTTTAAAATGAGATATCATCCCTTACAATCTGTATCCAGTTGAAGATAGGTTTGGGTTGGCTTTTTTTGCAAAAGTTAATGTCGTTGCTCTGTACAAGCTCTGACATTCAGATAGCCTGATCTTCAAACAAGGGCCCAAACATGGCTTTAAAAGATGAAATGAAAACTCCCCAACATAATCAGGTTTTAAGCAAGTTCTGTCTTCCTGTGTTAGTGAGCAGGTGAATGGTTCTAAAGAGACCTTTACTTACTACCTCTACTACTTTGATGTAGTAAAACAAAATGTTGCTGTGCAAATAAAATGAGGGTATATTTTTAAATCTTTTTATTTTTTGGCGTATGTGTAATCATTGTGCAGTGTTGTTGTTTAATAAAGTTAGCAGAGTGGGGGAGAGGGAGCAGTCAGAATCTGCTACTTACAAGATGCCATGGTTCTGTTTTGGCTAAATACAGGTATACAATGAAAAATATTTCATGATAGAGATTGATGACTTGAGACCAGAGCGTACAACCAGCCAGTCTTACATTTGTCATGTCAACAGTGCTGGTATTTTCCCTGTGCAGTGGAGTCTGAAGAACGGTTTGCATCTCAGTCCCCCACCAGGTATGTTTGTGCAAGCTTGTCATGCTCGCTCCTCTCTGAAGGAAATAGATTGCCAATCCCCAGAGTGCTGTGTTTAGGACAACACTTTTGCAAAAGAATTATGTGTAGTGGCACAAGCAAAGAACAACAAAGATCAAATTCTGAGAAACAGGAGCTTTAAGTTAGTGAAACTGAAGTTTCCTGGATACGTGCCTGGATTTGAGAAGATGACAGTGGCTGGGGATGCTGGTCATGCATAAGATCCTCAACACTTGAACGAATGGAGTATGTGTTCCAGGGCTGAAGGCAATGTTCATTTCAGCATTAATTAACATGATATCAGAAGCCCATAGTCTTTGCATTGGATTTTTGCTTCTGGTCAAAATGGAAAGTTGTTATCCAACGTCTTATAATATTTTTAGAACATCTTATCACTAGAAGTCAATGAAATATTTTCTTTCTAAGGACCTAGCAGGCAAGGTAGCAGATTGCTGAAACATTGCTTCAGGACCTAAGGGAATTGGGGAGTGATCCTCAGCTACTGAAATATTTATGTATTTTCTCAAAAATGTAAATATCAGTGGTATTGTAAAACCAGGGACTGAGTACTCTTACTGCCACGGATTTCGGAATGTTTTGTTTTAGCTGCTCGTGACATCAGAGGAGCAAAGAGTGTAGGATGCTTGTCTCTTGCCTTTTCTTGGGTAAGGTACAAAAAGTGACTTTGCTTGACTCAGCATTACCTAGAATTTTGCATGTGAAAGATGAAGTCTAGCTTTCTAGGCATGTGACTGGAGGTAACAAAGATTCTAAGCTTCTCTTCTTGTAGGGCCTTCAGAAATGGTGGGTATTCTGGATTGTCTCAGGAGTCCTACTGGCACTGAGAAAAATGAGGAAAATAAATAGGTTCTTCTGTGGTTCGGCCCTCTCTGGGGAATAGTTGAACTTCACGTTTTTAGATTGTTATATTAATACTATATTATTAGATTAGTTTTTAAATTTTCTCTAGATTTCTTAAACTTTTGTCACAGGCATCCTGTGTCGGGGGGTGCCTCCAGAGTACAACTGGAATAACTGCTGCAGTTGACTCCTTGCTGATACACTGCCAGCCTCAAAGTGTCACAGCAACCAACTGCTGCACCCAGTTCCCTTCAGATACTTGCTGTTTATTAGATGTCAGGGAAGTGAAGTATTTCCTCCAAGAACAATTTAATTTGTCTTTCTCTTGGAAAGATGCTCTACCTCCTGATGGGCTCCATGGTAAGACTCTTCCCTTCAAACACATGTGCAGATTTACAGCTGTTAGCAAATTGATGAGCCTCTTAGGACAACAAACTGCTCTCTTTAATGACTTGGTATTTAACATGTGTTTGAGTAATATATTGGTACTGAGCACATTATGGGTGCTGTATTTGAAAAAAAATAAAACACATTTCAAGAGCTGATATGACATTAATGAAGAATCTTTGAAGAATGAAGATGGTTCTGAAGAACCTTGCAGAACCTTTGGCAGAATTTCATCTATACCCTGTGAAAAAGGTGAAAACACTTCCCTGTGTTTCAATTGCTGCTCCTGTCTGCTTAGCTGATGTACTTTGCTCATACTTTGGGTTGCTGTGTGTGAAGTCGCTTTGTTTGTTGCCATTTCAAGTCAAGTGCCCAAAAGCCTCCCTGCAGTGAAAATGAGGAGGGTATCTCAAACGCATGAGAACCGTGCTATGGGCTCACCTCAGATGGTTCTGTGAACCCTTAGTCAGGTGACAAACTTGAGATTTCAGTGATCTGTATTTCGTGGCAGTGTGAAATTACTCCTTGTGTGTGTGTGTGCTGTTAACTAACCCCTTTGCTTTTTCTTCACCCAGGTTATCCCGGGCAGGACTTTGATTGGGCAGACTACCTCAAACAATGTGGTGCTGAGGCTGCTCCCCAGAGCTGCTTCCCTTCGGTAAGCTTCTCTTGCAGAAAAATGTCTCTCCTGTTATGTGAATGATGCTCTTGATTCCAGGGAGAGGAACCTTTTGCATGTTTTTGACTTAAATTATCTGGGATAACTGAGGAAACGGAAGAGTTAAGAAAGTGCAAATGTATGGGAACAGTAGTAGCTGCATGCCAGCTTCCTAGATAAGGAAGTGGTGGACCAAATGCTTCAGTTGTGATAAAGCAGATGGAAAAGAAATGAATGTTTTGTAAAATTGAGATATGTAAGAGTCCATGAAATAGTCATAAAACAAGATTAGTCCTTGGCAGTCATGCAATTGTGGAAACAGGGCCTTTTAATAGACCTTGTTTTCATTTAGTTAGTGTACTCTTTCAATCTTCCTTCCTTTCAGCTTGAAAAATTCATTCCATTGGATTAATCAATACCAAGTCATCTTAAATTAGTACCAAATAATCATTTTGCATTAATCAGTACCTGAAGTACTTGCTAGATTTTGGGCTTTTGTTGATTCAGTGACAGTATTGCTGTCTCCCAAAGCAGAATACCTTGTCAAGCAGAAGAGGTTACTATTAACACCTGCCTTCCAGTTCCATTTATTATACTCAGGCTATTGCAGTGCTTAGGGGAAGAAATTAAAATGAATAATTACCATTTTTTGAAGAGGGTGTTGCTGGCTATGAATTCTTCTTGCCCTTGTTCTGTCTTGGAAGCTGTGGCATCTTAGAACAGGTCATTGAATTTATTATTCCTTTTCTGAGAAGAGTTGATCACTGTAGGCTAGTTCCAGAATTTGTAATGTATTGATCCTGTAATTGTGTTGCAGAGTGGCTCTGGAAGGAAGAGTCCTCTGTCTGACTGTTACTTCTTATCTTTAATTCAGGTGCTTCAAAGCTGGATAAATATGTATTCTATGTTTTAGGAATGTTTCAATAAATGGGGACTAAGTTGGTGAATAAAGTAAAAAACCCTACTTGTTCAAAAAATGTAAAATGAAAAGAAAGCTTCCTTTGCTGTCTGCCAGAACGCATTTAGATGAGGCAGGAATGTTACTTGCATACATAAAATGGATTTCCAAGCTAACGTAATAGAACAGAGAGCCTGGTCAGACTGTTTGTCAGACTTATCACTTAAGTGGCAAGCAGCAGAGAATTTGTGGTTATTTAGAGTGCACTCACTGCACTCAGATGCAGTGAGTCTCAGCATCCTTATTTTTGAGTACTAACGTGTTTTTTTTCTAGGTGTATCTGTAGAGCCCTTTTTTTGTAATGTAAGTTCTTTGTAGTTCATAATATATCTTACTTGTATTCAATGTGTTAATTATCTGAAATCTTCTCCAATTGCCCAAGTATCTTTCTTTGTTACTCAAAAATTGACGCTTTTTTGTCACTCTGGTTCATGGCTGTTCATATCATATACTGGATGTACAGACTGAACTACTGTGTTTTTTTCCTAGTTAACTTCTTCTGACCATGGATTTAAAGAGAATATGAAACTTGAGGCCGTGAACCCAGTTGATCCTGAAGAAGTTTGCATTGCTACAGTCACCAAATTGAAGGATTCCTACCTCTGGCTTCAGCTGGAAGGTAAGCCTCTTGGGGAGAGGAGAGTAGCACTTGCACTGATTCTTCTGTACTACTGTCATCAAACCTGAAGAGTATCTGGAGCAAACACAGTGCCTGCTGAATATGGGCAGCAAATCACCATTCCCTCAATGAAAAGGCAGCAAAACCCTATTTGCATTGTCTGTTTCCCATCAGCCTTGGCCTGACAGTGATTATTTAAGGCAGGTAAAAGCGGCACTTGTGCATTGTATTTGCCAGTGCTGGGCTGGTGCCCTGTGCCAAGAGCTGGTGAGTAGCTTTTAGAAAGCAAGGGCCTTGCTTTCACGATTTTACAAATAAGTGATTTGCATTCTGAACAAGCTTTGACCAGGCCTAGGAAGACAACTTTTAATAGAGGTTCTTCATTTAGATAGAGTAGGCCTATGTCAGCTCTTCTCCATTATAACCCCATTTCCTGATTGGGGAAATCCACATCAGCATGGATTTGCTGTGCACTGTGCTTCTCTGTGCTAAACCATGGGGGGCAAACTCCCATCTTCAGCCTTTAGGAGGAAGCAAATGAGGAGAGAATCTGGTCAATAAAAGGGAATGAATTAACAATTGATAGTGTGTTCCAGATATGCCATAAGTAAAAAGCAGCTTCACTGGCAAACATAGAGCAAGCATTAACCAAATGATGGGGGTTTGATTTATTTTTATGAGTTGTTTAAATTTTTGCTTTTCTACACTGAACAGGCTCCAAGAAGCCTGTCCCAGACTGTATAGTGAGCGTGGAATCGATGAATATATTTCCAGTGGGTTGGTGTGAGACGAATGGATACCAGCTCCGACCTCCTCGCAAAGCAATAGGTACCAGTTCTGTTCTGTTTGTGGTGGTTAGCTGGGTCAATAGAGATGGCAAGACTTTCAAGAGCAGGCTATTGCAGAATTATTGCTGGCATCACTCAATTTGTGAACAGTCACCATATACAGAGAGTTCACGCCTTGTACAGCTGTTCCCCTGGCTTTTAGGTCCAGTTGCAATCCATACAACTACAAACCAGGCAGTGGTGGCTTGAGATCCTTGCGTGCTGTACAAGCACCTGGAAATGATCCATTAGTCACAATGAAGAAATCATACCTGTGTGTATACACACCCCCCTGTGCTGGGCATATACTGTCCTTGCCGTGTGTCCGACCCTGATACTGATCTTACACTTGCAGTTGTGCAAGTAAAGTTAATGCCATAACAAAACAGTGTTGAGTGTGTATACATTTTGGAGATGAAATAAAGGGGACTAGCTTTCTAAATGGGCCAGATAGTTATGATCCATTAATGACAAAATGTTGAAAAGGTAATCCTAACTGTTTTAACTCCACTAGTAAGCGCATAAGATAGCATCTTCTCTCAGCTGGTCTCAGAAGGAAGTGGGGGAACCTAGATAGAAAAATATACTTTAAAAAAAATAGTCCAGAAGTTTGTTGGGGACAAAGCCTGAAATTGTGAAAGAGGCACATATTGCACTACCTTGTTTAATATTACCTGGTTGTGAAAGCCAGAATTAGCAAGTGCCTGTTTCATCTAGTTGACTTTCCTACTTCCCACAACTGTTTTCCTCCGTAGCTGTTGGCTAAAGTCCTAGTATGTTTCTAACCAGCTAATTTCATCCCATGTCATGGTTAAACAGCATTGAAGTTACCTGTGCTGGAAAAGTGGCAAGTTAGGCCTGTGAAACTAACTTTTGGTTAGGATTCAGAACCTTTGGGTGATGAAAAAGGAAAGCATATCATTCCTTTTGGCTGATATTGCAGATAGTTTAGGGACTATGATGCAAACAAAGATGTACAAAAGGTGCAATTTCCTAGAAGACTGGGGATACACATGCCCAATTTAATGCACTTTCAGTGAAAATTGAAGTAAACCTTTTGGGTTACGTCAAATTACACAGGGCAGCATGTCTGTAGTGCAGATGGGCCAACTGTCCGAACGTGGTGACTTTGAACATAGGTTCCTTATGGCATATAACTTAGAGGAAGTCAGTCTAGTAAATATATTGTACTAGATTTTTCATTTGTTTGTCTCCCGTGCTTTGCTGTTTATATTTGCTTCTTCTTCCTTTCAGTAAACAAGCAGAAAAAAATTGCAGTAGTTCAACCAGAGAAACAGTAAGTAACAGGTTTTTTGCTTGTATTTTTTGTTGAGGTTTGGGAGGTTTTTTTCTTTTGCTGATTGGTAAATCACATCTCAGGGGAGATTTAGCTTTACAGAAGTGCAATACTGAGGGTTGAGAGATTCCACAGTCCATTTATCTTACTGCTGGTAGTTCCTGTTGATGTTGAAAAAGACCTCTTGCACTGCACAGGAGATAGAAAGCATGGAATTTGTTTTTTAAGACTGTTAGTGCAGCTCAGCTGAATTATTGAATAGGTCAAGTCACTGAAGTTCTGGGGTTGAAAGGGTTGCTCTTTCATTTTTAAGAGATTGCATTATCTGTGAATATTGGAGCACATTTAAGAAAAACTAGCCTGATCTTAAGACTGTGTTTCTAAGTTTGTGCTTGAGCCCTTTTTTTAAATGGTGATTAATAGGGAAAATTACTGGATTCCCTTTCAGATGTATTCCCTTCTCAAATAATACAGTTTCTGTAATGTAAATATGCTTAGAAAATGCAGCTGCCTTAATGTGTAGCTGTGATTTTGCACAGATGATCAGAAAATTTGGCTTTAGTGTGAGTCATTTAGTAGATTAACTTCTAATAGTTCCTTCCAAGATTAAATTTGGCCCATACTAGCCAAAAAAAAAAGAGTTCTACTAATATCTATAATTCATCTATAAATTCTCTATCATGCAGGTGAAACTCCTTCATCTGGGCCTGCTCAGAAATGCTCAGTAGAATGCCTGATGGTTTGTTTTATTGACTCTTAAGCTTTATAGATGCCAGATCTGTCAGGAGTCCTGCCAGTGTTTTCATTGCTCCTAAAACACTGAGCAGGCTTCCATGTTTTGTAACTGGAATTCTTACTGGAGTACTTGAGTCATTTTGGCTGTATTTTGTTTAAGACTTGTCTTTTTCAAAATGCCTGTAAGAATAAGACTGTACTCTGCCTTGTGCCTTGAAATGTGCAATGAACACTGCACTGCTGGTTGTCAGAGTACAGTAGTCCTTTCCAAATTGAATTTGATAGTCCTTGCATGTTATTATTTTGAAACAGGGGAAGTATAAAAAGCAGATTAATAAGGCTAGACCTGGAGAAAAAAACCGAACTTAATGATTGGGTTTTAGTAGCTGAGAGGTGACTGTCCTCACTATCTGTCCCTTTCCCCAATCTTCATTTCAGAATTTTGTCTTCAAGGACAGTTCATGATGGACTAAAGAACCAGGAGCTGAACTCTTCTGACTCAGGTATTGATCAGAGAGGGAAGGCTGACAAAGACAAAACCCTGTAACAGTTCAGCTGCCTCACACTTCAGCTGCTCAACACTCTTCTGTTAGGAGAGGGGAGAGGAGGGAAGGGTTTGAACATTTTCATCCCTTGATGATTTGCTGAACTTCAAAAAGGAATGAAACAAACAAAACCATGCAATTACTTGTGTCCTGCAATTGATAAGTGCATTAAACCTGCAAATTAGATTTTTACACCAGTATTTCCCCCCACCAGAGGGTATGTGGAGCCAAATGTGTGCTGTGACCTACACAGATGATTTTTTTTATAGTCACCTGTTATGTTTAATAATGCTGGGAGAAACATAACAGGCACACTACATCTGTGCTCTTGAGTTGTTAGATTCTAGCTTTGGGAAGCAGGTTTGTCTGTTTTTTATGATAACTTCATCATTATGATAAACAAAAGCAATTCAAACAGTAAACTGCTTTGTGTTCCAGATGGCAAAATCTAATAATTTTCTAAACTGTTGCAAGAATGAATATGATGAATAAGTACATCTGCTGGTGAAACAGTTGCACAGATCTGTCTGGCAACAAAATGCTTCTTCTGCTGTTTTCTGTACAGTGAAATGCACATCTGAAGCTGCACCAAATGCAAGCTTTATAGATATGATTTGTGCTTGTTTAGCATTTTAATTGGCTTTTAATAGATTCATAATGTAAGTTTGACTTCATTTATTTATCTGCCAGTTATCAACTACTGAAATTAAGATCTTTAAGTGATGGTGTTGCTCAGTCAAGAAAAACTGCAACAGTGCTAGGATAAAATAATTTTGTATTTATACATAAATATCTTGCAATACATATTACATACAACTTTTATTTTGAGCAGCATTGAACCATTTAATAGGTTTAGAAGACATGATGTCACTTCATCAGTTGCTGCTTCTTTTGTTTGCTGAATGAGGGAAAATAGTCTAAAGATGCAAATCAATGTGGAGAATAACTTTGCCAGTTTCTCTGGTGGCAGAAGTTTGGAGGAGAGATAATTACATGACTGGAAAATTTATTATAATTGCTGTGTAGGAAGTGTTCCTGCTACCAAAAAGTTGGGATTGTCGTCTTCTTCCATGTTCTCACAGGTGTGATGCCATGAAGCACCAGATGAGCCAGGAAGAAATGGTTTTTTTCTGATAAATGACCGACTTTATTTCCTGTAGTTTGACAGTTTGTGAGCATGCCTGTGAAGTATGAGGAAATATTTTGGCAGCATTGAATAACTACTGCTATTACTGCAAATGTGATACTGAAACCACCCCAAATCCATGTCATTCAAGACTTTTCCCCCTCCTCTTTTTACAGCAGGCAAAATACTATGTATTCTTTGTTGGGGGGGGTTGTAGCATGTGATTTAAATCTTTGCTTTCTCACTTCATAGTGGTAATTAATGGAAAGTACTGCTGCCCAAAGATCTACTTCAACCACCGCTGCTTCTCAGGGCCTTACCTAAACAAAGGCAGGATCGCAGAGCTTCCTCAGTCGGTGGGACCCGGCAACTGTGTCCTTGTTCTGAAAGAGGTGAGGTGGTTGTACATAGTGGACCCCCATATAGCACTGTATCATAAACACTGGAGTGTCTCTCTAATTACAGATGAGTAGTTAATAGATTTAAGCTGATAATGAGTAAAGATTGTTTTTTGTTTAAAGTATAAATCATGGTTTCTTTTATGAATGTCTGGAACCTCTCATTTGTCTGAGCTACAGTCAGCATTCTACTGCTAAACTTTATTTTAGGTTAAAACAGAGTAACTTGTAATTACCACAGTCAAAGGAGCTAGTATCTTTTTATAGCTGTAATAAATGCTTCAATTTTAATTAACAGAATTTAGCTTCAGATAATCCCAAAATTCTTTTATAGTTTGCACTGTTGGTGTTAAAACAGAGGAAGTACAGAGTTTATTAGTAGAGATGGCAAACTATTTTTGGTAATTGGAACATTAAGAGAATTCTCTCTTTTATAAATTGGATATGATTTGCAAACATAAGATGAAATTGTGGTTTTGCCTTCTATTGTAACTGAGGGAGGGGAAGAGGGAGAAAGAGGCCACTCTTTAATGTCAAAGAGCCTCTTCTCCAGAAAGTGTTTCACAGCAAACTTACAGATACATTAATGCAATAGTTATTTTTCCAAAATCTCCAAAACGTCATGGAGTGGTTATTATCTGACCTGAGAGGCTGAAAGTATGTGCACACTTCAGCTCTCGTGAAACTTTAAATGCAGGAATTGGCTCAACATCTCTGGAATTTTTACCTTCCCTACCATGTATCATAACTGGGAGTGACCTTAAGGAAGGCTTTCTGTCAGACGTGCTGTAAAACAAGAGTCTAGTGGACAAGAGTCAAGCTGATTATTGAAAGATCCATTTTTGCACTCAGAAAAGTACCCCGTCCTTTCTGCAAACGTCAATGCTCTCATGTAAGCACTCCAGGAGAGCAAGAGTCAAATTCTGTGGCAGCTTCATATAACCTTGAAGATTTAGATTTAACCTGCTTCACTGCCTGAAAGCATAAAGTATGCACAATCCCTGCTGACATAAAGACGCTGAGTGTTGCTAAAAGTTCAGCTAATATGCTTGATTGTACTCATTTCCATCATGCCTCTTGCTAGTGTGTGAATTCTAGAGTAAGTTTGGCACTTGCATTATATTTAATACTCTTCTTTTGAGCTCTAGACCTCTGGACTGCTGAATTAGTAGGATTGAAGCTGCAAGTTTGTATGTCAAGGTTCTGATGCACCCAATTTGGGAATAAATTGGAATAAACATATACTAAAAATAAGAAATACAATTTGAGTGCATGTTTTATACTATCCCCCACTAACCTTCAGGCTATTCACAACTTGAGTTACTTTACAGCACCAGAGAAATTCTCATTTTATTATTGTACAGATCTTATCATGGTTCATGAAAGCAAAACAGAGGAGAGCTTTAGATTCTGCACTACGATTTCGTAGCAAGTGGCGGGTTGGCAGGCAGCAAAATCCTGCAGCTTTTTTTGGCACACCTTCACATGTCAAACAATCTCTAAGATAACCACTCAGATTTACCCATGGTTATGCAAGTTTTGTGGTATTCAGCCCCAGGGTTTAATTTAGTGACATGTAATTCAAGGGCAGTGACTGGGAAATTGTGAGCTGCACTCCTGACTCTGCAGACAAATTCTGAAGGTTTGGCAAGGCCCAGAGTGGCGGCTGCTCTCAGTTTTCATTTTGGCAGTATCTGGAGGTATCCCTCTTCCTGCTGTGAATGAGTGCTTTGATGCTAGATAATTTGGATGAATAGAAGTAATTTCCTGTTCTACCCTGGCACTTTAAAACAGAGTTATTATACAAATAACTTGAACATATTTTGGGTTTTTTCCTCCTTCACCGTAGGTTCTCACTTTATTGATCAATGCAGCTTACAAACCTAGCCGTGTCCTGCGAGAGCTGCAGCTGGATGAAGAGGCTGCATGGCCTGGGCATGGAGAGACCCTCAAAGCCAAGTAAGTTCTTGTCCTGTTCCCTGCTTAGCTGGTCTCAGTAGCAAAGTTCTCTGCAGTCTGTGCTCTTGCTTCTCACATTTTCGAGAAGGAAAATTTGTTTATAGCATATGAAGATGCTGACGGCCATTAAACTGCCAAATCTTTATAAATGTCTTTATGAATGTCTGGTGAAGTGCATCTGATTTTACTACTCCTTAGTATGCCAGGTGTGCTCTGGTACTGACAATTAAGCAGCCAGTGGTGACATGAGAGTGGTGTGGTACCGGTACAACATAGCATATACACTGGCAGACCTGCAGGTGAGGTTTAAGATAATTCAATTCACCTGGAGATAATTGACAGTATTTTAAAGCAGCAGCACATACAGCTTGGGAAGCTTTTCAGACTTCCATGGCACTTCTGCACAAGTTTCTCAGTGGACAAAGATTCCTCTGAAATTAAGTGCTGTGGAATGGCCTGGTGTGGAAGTCTTTCTACAAAGGCCTACCATAAAGCACTACCTGTAGTTTTCCTGCTGACATTTTTGGGTTGGAACTTCTTTGCAGGATTATTTTGTGGCCAGGAAAAATCAGTGATCATACTTACACATATTGAGAAATCCAGATATTCCTTTATAGTCTAATGATGGTCTTGTGATTAGGTCACTGTGTTGGTGCACTAGAGATTAGGTTTTCCCACTGTGTCGTAGCACACTTTCCTACATAGTTTTGAATGTGTCAGTAATTCTTTTGTGGGATCAGCTTCATGTCTAAAAAGACACCTTTCCATCTACTGAAGGATTGCTCTGGATTTGGTCAATAGGAAGATCATATGAAAGGTTAATGTAAATAAAAGATGTAGCTGAAGAATAGAGGAAAAAAAATTGTTTGGTTTCACTGAAGTTGCTGTGTGCTTTCTTTTGTCACAGTAGTGACACCAGGGATACCTGGACTGTGATGATATAGCTCTTTTTTTTGGTGCATTAACTAGACACTTGCAGGCCTGAGACATCCCTAATAGATATGAGCACGTGCCAGTAGCTGTGCTGGGAGAACAAAGCTGGAATGATGAATGACTCTGGCAGATATTTCACAGTGCGGCTCTGTCAGTGCCGTGGCAAGGCTGCTGAACAGAAAGAAGTATCTTTTTTTTTTTTTTTTTTATTTAAATCAAACAGGAGCAATATGTGGAGTCAAGGAAAGTGACTGTCCTGACACATTGTTCAGCTGTTAGATAAAAGCTGATTGGAAATGTGGCAGTAGTTCATTTATTTGCCATAGTATGTGCATAGAATGGCTCGCTAAAACCTTTAGGTGTCTGCTGTTGCTTTTATTAGTGGAATTGGTGCACTCTGTGTTGGTTCTAGGGCCCAGCCATCTACAGCACAGTGAACACTTCTGCAGTACCATAAAAACAAAGAAAGAACAAACCATTTGTGAACAAAGGAACCAAAATATCTAAGCTCTGGGACAGTCCTCTCAGATGGTGTTTTACAGTTGCTGGCAGGGCAGTGCTGCTGTGGTTGGTACCACAGGCATCTCTCTGGTGCTGGTTTTGTTTCTTTGCTTGAGGATCCATCCTAAGAGACAGGACTACTGGATTCCAGGACTTGTCAGTACATAAAGTTCCTCATTGCTCAGGTTTCCCTTGAGTTTGATCTCAAAGCAATATTATTGTACATCTTTTAATGAAGTACTTTTATGCTGGTAATTAGAGGATTTCTGAATTATGATGGTCTTTTCAATGCTAGGTATAAAGGGAAGAGCTACCGTGCGACTGTGGAAGTTGTGAGGACAGCAGACCGGGTGGCAGATTTCTGTAGGAAAACATGCATCAAGCTGGAATGTTGTCCAAACCTCTTTGGCCCTCAGATGGTGCTGGATAAGTGTTCAGAGAACTGCTCTGTCCTGACAAAGACTAAGTACAGTGAGTAGGCTGCTGATCTCAAACTGAGGTGGGGCTTGGGGTGTTATATTGAGGTTTTCTTCTGGCTTTGGCTCCAGAAGGAATCCAAAATCCATTGCTTTGCTTACACAAGGGACAGCTCAAGCTCTACATACACAGGCCTATGAAATACCCATTTGTCAGTGTGTAGAGGAGGGAAAATGAATTCTATATTAAGTGGTAGAACCATGGCTTAATTTTTTGTTTTGTGCTTAAAGCTTTATCTTCTTAAGATAACTTTTGGGACAAGAGCTTACTCTAATACTGTGATATAAGTGTCATTATAGTTCTTTTACCACTTTGTTGTGGAACAAAATAAAACACCTTCAAGCTCTTTTTTTAGCTTTTAGTTTTGTTAGGTTTCTAGGGTTGTTTTTAACTAACTTTAACCATTTGACACTGTGAGAACACACAATGCATTGAGGCCATGTTTAAAAACTACAAAATGTTGCAAAAAGTGCCATTAAATTGGACCAAGCCTGTGGCTGATAAAATCTGATGATCTGGGGCTTCTCAGAGATAGAGGAACGAAATCTTCCTAGGGCAAATAAAATTGATCAATAGCTCTTCTTCCTTAAATCAAATTAAAGAGGAAAATATAGACATACATATCGTAAAGTATTGCAGAATTGGGATTTCTATTGGGAAATAACCTCCTGCTGATTTTCCAGTCCTGATCATGGACAGACATAACTAGTGACATTGAAGGTGCATTTCAACATGGTGCTCCTTTCTTCTGCCCTGGTAGCACACTATTATGGAAAGCGGAAAAACAAGCGGATAGGCAGGCCTCCGGGTGGCCACAGTAACCTGGAAGTAGCCATGAAGAAACCAAATAAAAGACGGAAGAGACGAAAACATTTTTTTGTTCATAAGAAAAAACGTTCTTCTACTTCAGTGGATAACACTCCGGCTGGATCTCCCCAGGTATGACACTGCCAACAACTTCAATGGGTATGGTATGTCATCTTCGACCAGCTACATTTGAAATAACAAGCTCTTAGTTCCTTGTAACCTCTGGTTAAAGCTTACCAATGGTGGTAATTATAGCTTTTGTCCTAAACTTCTAATTTTTTTAATTTCATGGCTTTTTTTCCTTGCCTCTTCAGGGGAGTGGAGGAGAAGAGGAGGATGACCAGGATGAGGTAGATGAAGAATCTCTGACTGAGGATAGTACCTCAGAGCACCAAGATGAATTGCTTGAAGAATCAGAGGTGTCGGAGAAGAAATCACCATCATCCTCTCCTACACAGAGTGAACTGTCTCATGCCCTGGCTCAGGACCGAGACAAGCGGAAAAGGAAACTCAGGACCTTTTCTTTTTCTGACGATGAAAATAAACCTCCTTCGCCAAAGGTAATTTTGGATGTAGGTTTGTGTTCTGGATTGCTTGCTGTTGGGCAGGCACATTTATCTAGGCAGTATTAAGTGTCATACATGCGTTCTCATACTCTGTTACCCCTTGAAGGGCTTTGTGAAGAATAATTAAAAATCATTATTTTTATTACAGTCGTATCACAAGTCTGTAATACAGACTAAACTGAAAGCTGTAGACAGAATGGTGAGCTTTCCATTTCCCAGGTGTTAGCACTCCTTGGTTCAACCTGAGCAGTGATGTAGTGTCAACCAATCCTGGTTTTACATCCCTGGTTACTGGCTATAAGTGTTATAGCCTCCACCCTCAGCACAGGGCTGTTCTGCTGTCTCTGCTAACAAACTTCTGCAATTTGAGCTCTCATTAGAGCTTTATTTGGCAGCTGAATGTTTTAGTGGGGGGCAGTAGAGGGGAGCATCAGTCCATTGCATATGTAATATTTTGGATATTCTTATTGTGCTGGGTGGCTTTTCTAGGACATGAAGATGGAAGTTGCTGAAAAGCTGCAGCTGGACAGTAACCCTCTGGAATGGAGTGTGGCTGATGTTGTACGATTCCTCAAATCCACTGACTGTGCACCACTGGCGAGAATTTTCCTTGATCAGGTATAGTTTTCTGTCTGTTAAAATGTTGAATCTGGTCCTTTGCTTCTTATACTCTAACGAATCACAAAAAGAAGCTAGTTTAACTGTTATAGTAGAGTTTTGAAGTGACAAATGTGTGATAACCTTTGCGTGCACAACAACAGTTTGGGAAAGGAGGATTCAAGAAATGGCAGGAATTTTTCAGGTTTCTTAGGGGTGGAGGACATTTTGGTTTGTGGGGCGTTCGAATCCCAAAACTACAGGGAATGCCTGCAACTAAGCAGCATGAAGGCAGGAGCCTGTTTTCTAGGAGATGCAGTTTTGCTGCTTGTGTTGACTTTTCCAAATGATGTTTTCCACTGTGCAGACTAACGACAGGCATTGCAGTGCTGTACAGCTGCACAGTAAGTGAACATTTTTTTGCTGAAGTATGATAACTAGAGCACAAACAAGAGTTGTTCTTGCATCTGGGTTAAAATTTGCCCTAAAATCATCACCTATCAAAACTAGCACTGGAATTGGTGATGAGTATGGTTTATGATGGGTGTTCCAGAAGATGTACTTTTCCTTGTGGAACCTCTGTTTCTCTAGAAAGATGTAAAAGTTAGATAAAGAGACTTTGTGCATTAAATTGTCTTGGTTTCTGTTACTAGGTTTATTTTTTTAAAATAATATCTCATGAGGTTCTGTCCCTTAGCCAGGGAATTTGAGCCGACATTTTAAGAAAAAAGTGAACTTGTTGTGAGAAAGCGAGATATTGGGTTTTTGAGCTGCCTGGAGTAGCATGAAAGAAACATCTAATTCAGAAAACGGTCATGAAGCTGAAATGACAGCAAGTCAAAGCTGAAGGAGCAGGAAAAATACAAAACACAAAGTGACTAATGAGTTTTTGTCTTCTGACAGGAAATCGATGGCCAGGCACTGCTGCTGCTGACCCTGCCCACTGTTCAGGAGTGTATGGACTTGAAGCTTGGGCCAGCTATTAAACTTTGCCATCACATTGAGAGGGTCAAACTTGCCTTTTACCAGCAGTTTGCTAACTGAGGAGCAGCCAAGTTGGAAGTGGATCTTTGAAGCACAACTACAAAAACATGCTCCTTTCTCTCTAGCAAGAAAAGCCAAATGAAGTTAAACTGGGGCCCTGGTGACCTAAGAGCATCTGTCAGCCTCGGTTTTTCACTCTGACAAAAGGAAGACAACATCTGGAGCAAAATGCCAATGCAAACATTGCTACTCTACCAGCTGCCAGCTCGGGAACACAATAGTCTCTTGCTCTATGGTTCCCTTTTTTTAATGTATTTTTTAATAATTACAGAAAAGTCTCCTCTGGTGGGAAATGACATTTCAATAGTTCTGTTGGCACAGAACTTTAAAAGGAGAGACAGATCCTGTTTACGTTAGCATGTAGGCTGCCAGAAATAACCTTTCTCTGTTCCTGATGATTCACAGAATCCCCCTCCTTCCCTGTGGACAAACACTTGCTTTACACAGCACTGGCTTTGGAATGTGCTCTTTGCACATTCGTGTGTTTTAATGTTGAGTTTTTTAATGAATTTGTTCATTGTTAGGACAACAACTTGGCCACAGGGTTCTGAATGTACAGTATTGCAAGAGTGTGGTTCCTTTGGGGGCTTTTTTTTGTTGATTTTGGGGTTTTGTTTCGTTGTTGGGTTTTTGTTTTGTTTTTACTACCTCTGTAGTCTGAACAGTAGAATTGATGAACTAAAAAGGGAGGGAACTACTACTTCTGGACAAATTGTCTGTAGCTGCACAGCAGTCTCTCTTCTGTAGGCATGTCAGGAGTACAAACAAGTATCAGCAGAGAGAGCTTCTGTTCCAAAGGTTTAGCTGAAACGTGTAGGCTTAACCTGGATGTTCTCAGATGTCAGAAAACTTAATTATTTTGCACTTCTCTTACAGATGGGCTGTAGGAAAAAAAGAAGGAAAGAGAAAGTGCCTCTGCATTTTCTGTATTTTGGTTGTCAGATAGTATTTTTTTTTTAATTGTGTGAAGTTATTTCTTTTTTTTTTTCTTATAGCAAACAATTGGGCCATGTACACAGAGCCTGTCAGCAGACTTTTGCTTTGCTACCTGAACATCTTTTTAAAGAATAAACTAAGAAAATGGCTATCAGTGGAGGACTGCAGCTTAGCTCTGCCAGTGTTTGCACACTGGAAACTATCTTAAGAGCATGACTTGGTATTTTTAACAATTTACAGCTGTTCAGGATCAGACTTGATGAAAACATGGGATGTTAGGAAGGAGTTTTTTGTGCTTTTTTTTTTTTAGAGAAAAGGACCAGAGTCACATCTAGTTCCATCGGTAGATCCACAGTAGGATGAACTGCTGATTTTAATTTTCCAGGGTAGTAAAACCCAATCAGCCACTTAATTTACAATTTCAGTGACAGGACTTACCTTACTTTCCATTAAAGATGTGGGGAATTTGTATCAAGCTCAAGATCTGCATCAAATCAGCATTAAGTTTCAGGTGGCTTGCATTCGTTCACTCTGCCTGTTCTCAGAGTGTTTGGAGGAGCACAGGCAGGAGCTTTCTGAGAGCAGCCCTGGTCCTTTGTCTCCAATTCTGATACGTTTCTGCAGAAACCCCCTGGCATTTGAGGTAGGAAGGTTGTCAGTGCTGGAATTGGTTATGGAAAGGTGCCTGTGCTGGTTTCTGATAACCTGGATACTCTGGTCAAATGGATTGTTTCAGAGGTCTCTTAAGCCTAATGTGGTGGGTGATTCTGATGCTGTGAGCTGCAGGATGCAGTGATGAGAGGTCATCCCTAAACTAAGAGCTGAGTTTGCATAATCTACGTGTCTGTGTCTGCCACAGAGATGTTGAGGGGGAGTTGCCTCCTATGAAAACTGTTTAGAGTAAGCAAAGCTAAACAACTGGGGTATATTTCTTCTGTCCCTTAGAATAACTGCCGAACTAGTTGCAGAAGTGCTAAAATCAGATAATATTTTTTTTTCCATTCCAGAATCGAAACATAAATGCCAGACAGACTGATTACTAGCTGAGTGTTCTTAAGAGATGGAGGGCAGTCTGTAGCTAGGCCAGTTCTTTTCTACGAAGTTGCAAGCAGAGTCTGAAAACATAATTAAACGGAAATCAAAGTGTCTCCCCTACTTCCTCACACCAGATACACAGCCAATAAATAGATGTTTTGGCTCTTCATGCTTTGTGCTTAGGTCATCTGCCTGTACTCCGTTCCCTTAGAACAAGCTCAGTGATAAGCCATTAGCCTGAAAAATTTTTTGAAAGGAACATTGCTGCTTTGCTGTCAGTGTCTTGTCTTGAGAAATTAGACCAGCAAAAAATTTCTGGGCTAGAGTATGATGCTTTTGGATTGTATTTGTCATTCTTCAGGGTTTCCAGAATTCTATTGCACTGATGCCCAGCAGAATTGACCTGCATAGCCCAAAGATGTTGCTTTCACCTTTGCCCATGGACAAATAGATGTCTTCTTAAGTAGTTGTCAGGAGAGAACAGAGCTTTAAGGGTAATTTAGTGAACCTGTTAACACAGCATCTAGGGTTTTAAATACAAATGTCATACTTCTGTTTCTCACTAAATGAAGCAGTCAGCAGTTTCAGAGGTTAGTGGTATACTTACTGGTCACTTTTGGCATGTTTTATAGGCTGGATTTTTCTGCCTTGTTTTGGGAGGCACTGGCAGTCTGGTCCCAATGGGATCTATTTTTGCTGAGATTTTCAAAAGGGATGTTTTCATTATTTGTGAAATGTTTTTATGCTGCACACAGGTACTGTACACTCTGTTTCCTGGAAAAAAATGCACTCTGTTTTATTGCTGGATTTAAAAGGGATAATTGGGGCTTTATTGTGATGGATGGTGTTTCTATTTGACTCTGTTTCAAGTTTCTCTGTGCGTGGCAGATGACACAACTGCACTTATATTTGTTCATCGTATTTCAAAATAACTTGAAATCAGCTCACGTGCTGCTTTATTTGCTCTGTTTCTTCAAAACTGGATTTTGGGCAGCCAGTGGCTGAATCTTGGCTTTGGGCGATCGCAATGTTTCACCAGCAGGAATTGCTGGGACTGCAGTAATTTGGGTTTCAGGAATTTGTGCTGTCCTCTACCACATTCATTCACCATAAGATATGACAGAGCTGGAGCCCAGGAGAAAGGCGCAGCAGTGTCTTGCACAAATGTCTTCAGTACAAAAAAATGAGCCCTCCATTGGGCCTCGTGTACTGTTTATGTGGATGGTAAAAGGAGATGACCCTTGGCTGACCCATTGAGGGTTTGTATTCTTGCTTCTTTTGCTTTCACATGCCTTGTACAGTCTTGGTTTTGCACATCATAGCGTTAGAAACTTGGTGGTGCCTCCAATGGCACTCACACTGTGCTAAGCTTAGCCTTGTTTGGCAGAAAGATACTGGTTGTTTTTAGTTACTATAGCATGGTTTCTGCACCACACAGGGAAGTCCGTAGTAGAGAAGCACTTGACCTCCAAAAATGTCATGGAAGGTTAATGTGGTAGAATTATCCTCAAAGCACGAGCAGCTTGCAGTCCATCCTAAACTGAAAGCAATCCTTCCAGAACAGGAGAGGTACTGCACTGATCTCGGTGAATTAAGACTGCTTTTTTCTAATGCTAAACATTTCTGGAAGGAAATAAAAGGCAGATTCATTTATGCGTTGTCTAGAACTCCAGGAGTGTTTGCAGTCTCTCCTGGGATTACTGGAAACAGTACATGCAGAGTTCGGGAGTGGTTGTTAAGATTACTTTCTCTTGTCACAATTTTCAGCAGTACTTTATTGTTGTTTTAGGATTTCCTAGTGTTTATTCTTGATTCCAATGATGCTTTAAAGGAGGAAAGGAATACTTAGCTGCTAGGTCCACAGAAGTGTAAATATAGGTACAGTTGATTGGACTGAGTGCTCCATTCTTCTGTATGAAGTACAAAGACTTGGTACCTTGTTAGCAAAAGGCAAAGTGGCTTGTGAGATTTTTGAATGTAATGGAATAGGCTTCAAAACTGTCAAACTCAAATTGGAGACTGGATATACCTTTGGACCAAATCTGTTGTTAGACGAGAAGTTACTAGATGAAGTAGCCTTATCAGAAAGCCAAAAATACGATGATCCTATACAAAACTACTCCTTAACCAGTCCTGTCACATAGTGGCAGACTGGTTACTGCCTACTGTGAGCTCTAATTACCTAAAATTAACTAAGCACAAAGACATAGGCTCTGTCAGGAGACTTCAGGTGTTGGCTGGAGACTCCATTTTAAAGGGATTGTGTGCTGAACCCACATTTCAGAGTGCTGCCAACCTTCCCCAAACATGCATGTAGCCTTGTTTTCAAAGGCAGTCTTTTGGGTGAAGGATTAGAATGGGACTTGGAAACACCAGATGAAACAAGCCTCTTTTATTGTTACGTGTTTTTCTATTAAAAAAAAAATAAAAAAAAAAATTAATCATAATTACCTGTATGAAATATAGCAAAAATTAGTTAAGTTTTTTGACATTTTGTCTCCATGGTCATTTCTAGCTTCCTCAACATCATATCTGTTGTTCTGAAATGCACCAGACATCTAAATGGACTTTTTGATGAGAAGACAAATTTATTCTGTTAGGTGCAAAGCCAGCAGTGTTTGGCTCAGCTTTAAGCCATGGAAGCGAGCAGGTCTTGCGCTGACAAAATTGAGAGGCAGTGGGTCTGACTGACTTAGCACAAACATGGGCACGGAGCTTGTGGGAGTCCTCTGGCCTTGCACAATTCAAGAGGAACAGGCCTTCTGCTGGAGACACGGGGACGGCTCACTCGAGTTGTGTTGAAGGAACAGCAAAGTCCGGGCTCAAAGGAATTCTTGCCCACTCTGGAAGTTGTTGAGCACCAGTTTCAAAGAAACCTCGTGGAAAAAAAAAAAATTCTGAAGGTGTCATGTTTCTCCTCTTCTCTTTTGTTTCTTTTTTTTAATTTCTTTTTAAAATAAATTTTAAATAATCTTTGTAGACAATCAGAGGTTTTGTAGGAGACTCTGCCCCAAAGGGTACCTGCTCTCCACCTGTGGGCCTCTTTCTTATACTAACTCATTGGAACTGATGCACTTTTCCTGTATTTTGCCTTTTTTTAATTAGCTGCTTGTTCTTAAACAGAGATTTAAATGCATATTGTGTTGTGTCCCTTCTGCTTGTTGTTTTATCTTTCTTTAACTTTTAAATATATATATATGCAGTGAGACTGAAGTACTACGTGGAAGAGAAACATGGACAAGAGAATATGCCTATTAAGTCCCACCATTGTTTAAGCAGGTGTAACAATTTAATCAGAGGATTTTTTAAAAAATATTTTGGATGGATATTTTGCTTGTTTTGTCTGTAAATAGTGTACATAAGTTTGTGGTATATGACAGTTTTAAGTGGTTGTAAGAAAATTAAAAAAGATGCTTAAACTGTTACTGATGGCTTTGGTGTTGATATGATGATAAATACTGCTGCTTCCCAGCAATTTTCCATTGTACAAAAGTGTGGGGGGGAAACTCTTATGACTTGCATAAAAGGTAAATGCAGACACTGTAAATACCACTTGCACAGGCTTCACGTTAACACCTGTATACACACCTGTATACAGGGTTGTGTACTGTTCCCTCTAATGCAGGAACCCTTTTTCTCTAAGCTTCTTCTAAGGTAACAGATTTTGTATTTCACAGGATGCTGATGCTAACGTACAAGAGCTGAGGACAGAACCTATGAATCGGGGTAATTTTATGTCTTTTCTTTGAGCATAGGTGCTTGTTAAGATCCGAGGCAAACTTTACAGGTGCTGCTGCTCCTTCTGGATGGTTTTGTAAAGGTTTACACTAACCTGTCAGGCTGAAATTTTAAACAAGACCTGTCTTTGCTTTCTCTGAATAACATGAAGGGTTCACAGATGTTTCAAGAACAGGTCAGCCTTGCAAAGTTCTTGTTTCCTTACTTGGCATTCCAACAGATTGTGCTCATGTGCTCCGTGGCACTCATTTCTTGCCTTCTTGAAGAGGCATTTGTCTTGAGCTGATTTTATAGTGGGTGCAGAAAAAGCAAAGGAGTGGGATGAAACTGATTTGCTCAACACCGACTTTAAAGGTCTATAAATAAGTAGGATTTAAGGTAAATCTTTTACTTGCTTTTACAGAGCACTGTCTGCTTGAGAGAAATCGGAAGGCTTGTGAATAGCGAGTATCAGGAGGCAGTGTCATCCTGCCACAAGTTTCAGAAGGGCTTAGAGGAGTCACAAGGAGCTGGAAACCTTTTGAAGAGGTATTTTTGGGGAATGATCTATTTTAAAGCATGGAATATGGAGTAACACTTCAAGTTATGTTTCCGGATTCATGTCCCAGACCAATTTTGTGTGTAAAAAGCATACCTTAACCAGTAGAAACGTCTAGATCACGCATGTGTGTGGAACATCTAATGTCCAGCAGCTGCTGGGCCACAAGTAAATAGGTCATGCCCTCGTTTGAGGTGCAGTGCTTGATGGCTGGGACCCCTGTGTCCCCCTGTGGCAAGGGGGAGAACAAGGGCAACCTGAAGCAGGTTACTTTCTCTCAGATAGCTCTGTTTGTGTTCCTGGCCTCTTGCTTTCGAAGCAGAGGAGCGTTGGCTGGGGCTGCAGAGGCCCTGGACGCTGTGTTTTGGCCAAGACCTCTCTCAGTTGGAAAATCGAGAGCGCTTTTTGCTGCAATTTCCAGATGTTTGTGGCTTAACCTGAGTATCAGAGAAACCACTGCCATGTGCCAGCAGCGCTGGGCATCGTCTGCCAGGGGGGACACTCGTGTCCATGGGTTTGTAAGGGAGTTGCAACAAATGTCGTTATTTGAACAACTCTTGCTTCCTGTGCTTGCTCAGTTGTCTGACAGACAGACGTCTCTGGGCTGCCTAGGGAAGAGTGTGGCCAGGCGAGAGAGGCCATTCTGCCCCTCTGCTCGGCGCTGGTGAGCTCCTGCCTCGGGACGGTGCGTTGGGGCCGGTCAGAATCTGAAAGTTTTCTAACTGAAAGTGCTGACGCGGCAGGTTTGATCCCGCGTGCCTTTGCCTTTCGAAAGAACGCACGTTTGTGCTCAAGACTTTAATCAGAATTTGTTATTTCTCGTTTGATGCCGAACTAGTTTGGTGCCTGAGCCGCAGCCGTTATCCAGGGAAATCCCCGCGGATGCAGCCGGTGTCCCGGCTGAAGGCTGCCCCCCCCCGCCCCTACCCGCACGGAGGCGCGGACCCCTCTCCCGGCGGCGTTCCCGGCCGGAGGCGGCGAGCCGTGCCCCTCCCCTCCCCGCCGCGCACGGAGGGCCCCGGCCCCACCGCCTCTGAGGGGCGGGGCCGCAGCGTGCGGTTCGGCCAATGAGAGAGCGGAGCGTTCAGTGACGCGGCGGGGGTGGAGGGGGGCGCGGCCTCGCCTGCCGGTCGCGACGCAGCCGCTGCTGCCATGCGCCGCTGAGGCGGGCGCTGGCCGGGCTTCGCCTCGCTATGGGGGTGCTGCCGCTGCCCAACGGCAGCCTCGGACTCACCGACAGCCCCTCGCGGCCCGGCGAAGGGGCGGCGGCGGGACCGGGAGACCGCGGCTGCGAGAACGGGGCCCTGATGGACAGTTTCGGAATCTTCCTGCAGGGGCTCCTGGGCGTCGTGGCCTTCAGCACCCTCATGCGTGAGTACTGCGGGGGCAGGCCGCGGCCTCTGGGCCCCGCCGGCTCCGCGCGGCCTGGCGGGTCTCTTCCTCCTCGGGCTTGGTTAACGGTGCCGCGACCTCGCCGCGGTGTCCCCGGCAGCAGCGCCGGTGCCGTCCCGGGCTCCCGGCCGTGAGGGGCCGAGGCGTCTCGGGGCAGCGCGGCCGCGGCCGGGGCTTTGTTGGTGGCGGGGAAGCGGGACGGTGAAGGGAGCGGGGGGGGCTGCGGGGCGCGTTCTGGTGAGGCCTCTCTGCGGTTCCCGGGGTCTCTGGGGGTCGGCGCTCCAGCAGGGCGGGAGTGGGGCGGCCGGGCGGCCCGGACGACTGACGGGCTTGGGAGGCAGGTGTTGAGGTGAGTGGCGTCGTTTCTGAGGGGCTGCGCTTGGAGCACTGTGAGCAAATTCACTTTCTGAAATCTGCATTCCTAATATTTTCACCCGACCTGGTATAATTCATCACTTCGGGGGTGGGAGTGTGTTCTGCTTTGAGCACAGCCGGCAAGGTGCGGTGGTGTGTGCCCGGTCACTCGGGTTTAGAATATACAGAAGCACAGGGTTGGGCCCTGCCAGTTTTAGTCCGACTGCCCCTTGTCGTGCCATCGGCTGCCAAGACAGGTTCATGTGAATCGCAGGGCACTGGGGGGGTGTGTGTGCCAAGAGCTAGAGCAGCCTGAGCTCCTGTGGGTGTTCCCCGCCACTCAGCTGATGAGCTTTACCTTGTTACGCTGCTGGTTTGACTTTAGTGGAAAGGCAAGAAAGGCTGGAGGCCATGGTAGCTTTAACCCTGCCCGCTCTGAGGGAATTGCAACAACAGGAACATTCTGGTGGATTTTTCTCTTTCTCAAATCCAAATTTGATTTCCAAAATCTGGTGGATATTTCTCTCTATCCCGTACCATGGTTAGTGTCCTTTCCGCTGAGGGGTGAAAAGGAAGCTCAGTGCTATTACTCAGCTGACGCTGGAATCACTGTTAATAAAATGTGTGGGAGGGAAAAGGGAACATCAGCTACAAGTGTTACAATTTGACTGTTCGAAAGACCAAGATCCTGTTTATGTTAGAATTGACCTGATGACCTCTCATGCTAGCATCATACAATTAGGGTTAAGTCAAAAGATTGTTATCCCACTATATTTGCTTGCATACTTTAGTGTTTCAGTCATAGTTAAAAATTGCATTGCTTTTATAAAAGCTGTGCATGTAGCAGCCATCATTATGTTACTGAATGACAGCAGTAGTCACTGGTGTAACATTTGGCCAGTCAGAGCATCCTCATAATTGGGAGTTTTAGGAGCTTTCAAACAAAAGTACCCCTCCTTAAGAAGATGATGTGTACAAATTGTTGGTTTTGGAATTAAGAGATGCAAATATATAGTTCTCATGGATCGTGCGTCAAAAGATGAAGAACTGCAGGTGTCATTTGTCAGCATGGTATCTGTTCTTCTGGAAATGGTATCGCTTATCTTCATGCATTTTGCAGTAACACTGGAATACTCAATGAAGAGAAGAAAAAGTGAATACAAGTATAGACTAGGAAAATGAAAGCCTAGTTGTTAGCTGTACTTCCTAACTTTGGTTAGGTATTTTTAAACCATGAAGGTTTAAAAACCAGTCTCCAGAAGGAGACTGTCAATGAAGTTGTTGTAGTTGTGGGAAAAGAGAGTGAAAGGAAGGTAGCCAGTCCTGAATCTGTCCCCAGAGGAGATTAGAGCAAAAGAAATATCCAACTTGTGGTGCTTACAGCTGCTTACATTTAAAAACAGAAGGGTAGGTATGTTTGTTCCAGTTTTGACAGCCACATTCTCTTCCACTTCATTTTGGGCTTCTCCCCTAGCAAGAGGAGAAGCTGGCCCCACCATATGCACCAGTGACACTGGTAAGAGCAGTTGTCTCTCAGTTCAGTACTGTGCTGGAAGGGTGCTTCTGTTCTGTCTGAACGTTTCTGTCCTTTTTATATCGTATGCAAAACATGGAGTGTGTTGTTCCAAAACCATATAGTTGCCTCAACAAGTAGGACTTTCTGTGATTCACATGACAGGTCTGATGTGACAGAGAAGCAGGAACTTGTGGATAACAGGAGAGAGAGTGTGACCTCTCCTCAGCAGTCACCTCAGCACCTACACGGCGGTTCCTGTCCCTGAGCTGCTGTGGTAGAAGGGATGGCAACTTCTGGAGCCAGATCACAGCAAGAATAATAACCAGGGAGATGTGGTCACTTCTAAGCTGGAGTATTTCTGTGCTCTCATCCTCCAGCTGTCTGGCACGGGAGGGCAGGTGGTAGCGCTGGGAGAAACAAGTGGCTGCAGGCAGGGATTGCTTGAGAGGTGACACCACACTCGGGTCTTCCTTTGCCCAGCATTAACTCTCTGTATGCACCTTTATTGCTTTTCCAGCTCCCCTCTGGAAAAAGTCAGAGAAATGAAGACCTGTGAATGGCTGGTATTTAAATTTAACTTACAAAGGGCAAGTCACTTATCCTTTTATTATTATTATTTAAAGGGGACTGTAGTAGGAGACACTTTGATACTTGGGTTGCAGTTAATGGCGCAGAACCCTCTGTAGAAAAAGAAATTAAAGTAATGACAAAAGATACATTGTACAACTGCTCTTTATGCACAGAGGCTGTGTTCCTTTGAAAAATATTTGATTTTACATGTAAAGAGTAAGAATTTTTGTTAAGTGGTTAAATCAAAGGCTGACCTAGACTTGCCCTTTTCTAGATAAATCTTACTGTGCTTATGTTCAGTGGAACAAAGGGGAAAAAATTAAATTTTTTCCTGATTGTAGTAACTAGCTGGAAGAGGAGGAGCACCTTTTCTGTGCCTCGTTGGTAGATGTTCATCTACAAATGACTGAAGGATTGTTCTTAAAGTGAAACTGTTTAATATCTGACATTGCAGTTTGCCACCTTTTTGTGCATGCACCCGTCCAATTGCTGTAAAGTTACGCTGTCAGATGACAGCACCTAAACTTCATCTTTTAAGGGCTAAAAGTCAAGTGTGAGGTTTTTATTTTGTTGAAACTGGTGACTTTCTGACAGAGGGAGCATGAAAACTGCTTTGCTGTGACTGTCCTCTGATACTTCAAAGGCAGGTTTTTATCCCAATGAAGTTCTCAGCCTGCCTTGTGTGTGCCCTCGCTACTGAACTGGCACAGCCATCAAGTGACAGGAACACAGAATTTTCTGCTTTGAGCTGATGAACTGATCATTTGAAATTAAATCTGAAGTTTCCTTTTCTTTGTAGCTTTTGCCTCCTTGTTCTGCCATGCAGGCAATGAAGAGCAGTTTAACTTACTCTCTCACCTCACGGTAGCCTTTTACATGACTGACTTTTATTATTTTCAGATTCAAATGTACAACCTGTCATAACCCCTAATCATTTTCTTGTAGAAGATGCTTTAGCTAGTTATCATCTGTCCTGACTTTATATGGGAGCCTCCCTAATCCCCTTAACCAATGAGTAGAAATTTGCATTTGTTTTTACTGCTATAAATTGTTTAAGCCCTTCTAATCCATGACTCAGTCACCCTGATGTCAAATCTCATCCTCCCGCTCTCCGTGTAGATCATTGTGCACTAGAGAAGTGAGGTCCTGTTCTGATGCCTGAATCTGTAGGGAATGTAATTAATACTATCAAAGCTTACCAGTGTGTTATCTTTAATCACTGTGAATTAATCTTTATTGCTCAGAGTTCAGTCCTCTGCTGTGAAGCTAAGGACACATTGGAACAGTTTCACCCATTACAGATAGTTCCAGTCGTACTGAAATTGGGTGAGACAACTTCTGTTGCTTCTCTCCTAACTGTGAGCTCTAACTCCCTATCAAAGGAGTGATTAAAAACTACCTTTTTGGTAGATTTTTTGGCAAATCTGCTTGGACTGACAGCCATTTTGAATTCTGGTCATTAATTCTCAAGTCTGGTAGCCAGTTTTTTTGAAGTCTATTGCCTAATTTTGCTCTTGTCCCTTCTGCTTAAGTATGCATTATTTTCCACACTAGTTTATTTAAGAGAAGCCACTTCATAACAGGGAGTCTGAACAGGTTCTCTTGGTGGACGAGATGTATATTTATGCCTCATGTCAGTAAGCTAAAGATAGTATTTTTTTTTTCCCCGAAGTTCACCATTATAATGCTTGTATCTTATTTCATGGGGATCTTGATCTTAAAATGACTGCTTTGCTTCTTAGGTGGGCTTTTCTTTTTTGGTACAATAGTTACTCTTTTTTTTTATTACTGATGCTACAAAGCTAGTGCAAAATATTTTTTTTTGTTTTTTTTTTTTTTTTTAATATAATATGATGTGTTTTGTCAGAAATTCCAAGCACCTTCTGAGCATTCTATGTTTAGGTTTTTACAGGCAATGAATGACTAGAGTGGTGTTAGCACAGTATTCCCACACATATACACTGTAGTTGTAAATAACAGAGTTTTTATTTGGCAAACCTTCAGAAAGGTGAGAGGAAAAAACCCCATCCCTTTACCCTGTCTGAAACACAGACTGTTTCGAGTACTTCATCTTGAATATGTAGTTTATTTACGAAGTTTGTTTGTCAAAAGATTGGTACCTTCAGAGCATGGCTACGTTTGGTTTGGGATACTTAGGAACAGCTGAGAAATTAGATCTGAGTTGTATTGGTGAATTAATGAAAAAAGAGTCATTTGGTCCTCTGCAGGTAAAAGGTTCATGGCCATCTATGAGTGAAAGCATAAATATGCTGCAAAGGAGAGCAGGGTGTGTGGGCTCTTAACTTTTTATGGTTTTATTACAGTTTGTGTCTCTTCTCACACTGAGAAGCATAAAAGCTTCTGCGTTAACAGAAGTGAAATGACTGGATGCAGGTGACTTGAGTAAGTGAGTGGGCAGGTTTGCTCTTGAGGGTCACAGCTGAAAAAAAAATTAATATAGTATCTTTTATATGAATTCTTTCTATTTTTAAGGTCTGCTCTTTGCTTACAGTGTCATAAAGGAGATACCTTAAAAGCTGCATCCTTAAAGTCCATTTACTTTACAGCAAGATTTTTCTCACCTGAGAAGCTATGCAAGGAAAATGAGTGTTTCTTCATACAATAAGCTATCTTAGTAAGGAATATAGTAGAATTCAAAACACTTCAGTAAAACTATCCTGTTCAGAGGAATGATTTCATATTTTTATCAAGGCATAATGTTTTGGGCAGCAGGGACTTAAGAAATTTAGTCATTTCAGTGGCCTTTCAAAAAAAATAAAAAAAAGCTTAAAGAAAGCTATTAGATAGGGAAGTTCTAAAGCATATGATTTCCAGTTGTTTTCCGTAGCAATTTTCTTTTTGCTTGAGCAGATTTTAAAGATGTGAAAATAGTGGGGAGTTGACAGTGACACTAACATCAGCAGTGAAGTACAGGCTTCTGAGAGAGAGTAACAAGTTTATTCTATGTGGCAGTTTCCTAAGGTGTAGGGCAGTGGCCTGACAGCAAGGGGGTGTTTTATTAATCAAGGTGTTATTTTAAAAGACTTGATAGTATCCATCCTTTTATGTGTTTGCTCTGAGTGGCAAGTTCACGTGACTTGCCAAGGGCCGTCACTGATGTAAAGACGTTTCTCATACAGAAGTTTCAAATTACAAATAGGATATTTCCTATTTATGAAAGCATGAACAGTGTTGTACTTACACAGGGGATCAGGCTTTGTCAAATGCACTATATTATTATCCTAGAACTCTTCACAAGTGCAAGTTCCTGGTGAGTTGCCAGGTAGATGCAGAGCTCGCCTTTGGGGATGCCCTGGTGTTGGGCAGCCTGAGATGGCTTTAAGGGCCACTTTCAGGCATCGAGGCGGTGGGGTGAATTCCCCTTGAGGTGAAGGAAGATAAACTGTTGAACTACCTTAAAAGGCAAAATCTGGGGATTTTTAAAAAGGAGGAGGTGCAGGAGAATGCAGAAGTGGCAAAGCCGGGGCAGTCCCCGGGGAGGAGCCCGGGCAGGACCCTGGAGAGCTCCCGGGACGGTGGCAGGGCCCCCCCCCCCTCCCTCCGCGGGTCTCCCGGGGGTCGGAGCCGCGGGGAGCCCCGCTCTGCCCCCGGGGGCGGAATCCCGGGCTCTGCCTCTGCGGCTTGGGCCAGCTGGCACGGCGGGGTGATGCGGTCCCCTCCCGGCTGGCTGGAGGCCAAGGAGGAAACAGGAAGGGGGTGATGGTTAAAACACCTTATTTTCTACGACCGTTTCCTTCTCCGGGCCCAATCCATGGTAATTAGTAATAATTGGAATCTTTGTGGGGTATACCAGAGAACAGCTATTAGTCTGTAGGTTAAATGTCTGCAGGATTCGGAAAAGCCCTGTGAGGTCACTGTGGTCACAGCCAAGTAAATTATGCCTTAAAATGATCAAGTGTTTTGTTATGCCCGGATGATGCATCTATGTTACACCTGTTTATTGTAAATAAATCATCAACCCTTTCAGTATCTCTGTATAATCCTTATCCATGTTTCAGTCAAAAATGAAAGATGCACTAGGACCTGTACCAGGAAGAAAAATAAATTAGCTCAGTAAATTGCTTTATTTTACCTTGCTACTATTGTAGTACTCTTTGATATATAAAATACATAGTTGGGATAAATTCTGGCCATTGTCAGTGCTGCAGAAAAAGACAAATTTTGCTGATAAATGTCACGTTGTATAAAAGCAAGTAATAAGAGTGTTGGAAACTGCTCAGCTGATCCTTTAAGTGAAGCAAAAAACCTGAAATTAATTTAGGAATAACAATTTTGGAATTGTTCCCTATTTTGGAAACAGAAGAGCAATCTTGGTTTATGGCATAGTTAGGTATGTTATCTGTGTGTTTACTGATCACAGGAGGAACATACTTAGTCCTGCTTAAACTACATTTCCTTGGTTTTTTTGATTAAAACTACTTTTAAGATGTCTGATGGTAGCACTTTATTGGATGGCTCAATGTCCTGATCATACCGGGTCATTAATATTTTAGCATCACTAAATACAGAACTATTAATGTAATTCCTGAAATGCTGTGCCAATTACAGTTAAGAAAAAAACCAACCAAGGTATCAGTTTGGACAAATAATCTGTAATCTGCAAGTAAATTGCACTTTTCATTAATAGTTGTCTGATGCTATTCTCTGTCTTGTTGGCTTGGAATGTATTATATTTTCTTATTAGTCAGCTTATTGCTGGATATAATTGTGCTCCAGATAAGATTGTTCTAAGTATAATTACGCATGTCATTCACATTATGAAATGTTTAGGAAATAGGACAAGTTATGTTGACATTTGGAAACTATTAAAATGATAGATTATCCAGAAACTCTGAAGCTGTGTTTAATTAGAACTAACTTCTGGACAGTTAGTTAGATTGTTGTTTAACTGTGAACTGCATAATGAATGTGTTCTTGACTAGCATTTTATAATTAAATTCGTAGGGAGCTGATTCGTACAAATACACAGTGTACATTTTTGCGTTCTGCAGCGATATTAATTTTATGGTTAATGAAGTTTGCATTCTTAAATTGGTATTTAACAAGATCTTATCTGTGTGGATTTTGTTGATGAAGTTAAAAATCAGGTCTGCTTTCTCATGCCTGCTGGTAGGAAATGCTCCGCATTCTCAAAGATTTCTTGATCACAGCAAGATGTGTTCCCTACAAAATTCACTATATTAAATCTCACTGACAGACTGAATAGAGGGTGGGAGCTTGCACGAGAGTACCCTTACAGGTGGTGTGATACTGCCATGAGCTGAGCGAGAAAGAGGAGTTCCTGAAATTGTAAGGGTTTCAAATTTAACAGTTTTAAAGGACTTAGTTTTAAATTTTTACCAATGGTTTTGGTAACTGAAGAAATCCTTGTCCTGGGCCAAGGATTTGTAAATTTTGGACAGGCTTGCCAGTCATCTTTAATTGGTACTTACAGAAACAACTGTCGCTTTTTATTGTTCCACTCGAGTTGCTTTTTTTCTGTTTGTCAACAATACAGTTTGGGTTTTCTTTTTCCATAGAACAAAAATGACTTCAAAATTACAATCAACAGTTCACAACTAACAACATATATCCTCTGTCTCTATTAATTTTTGAAGATGTTATACTGTAAAATTTTAATTCCTTTTTAGAATAGTTGCTCATAATGTATTATGCTGGAAAAAAACTATTCTACAACTTCTTGCAGCACACCTTCTGTGTTTGGAGGCTGATGGTGTGACTAGCAGCATATAGTTATTTTATATGCATTGGGTTTTACTGCTTTCATTGTAATGTTAGAAGATGAAATGGTCTGAGGAGCTTTACAATTAAACAGGGGAGGAAAATAAACCACCCTCCATCTGATTTTTAAAACTTGCGCTTTCTTATGGCACTGTGTGTTTTTAGCGCTGGCATTTGGTTTTAGTGTTTTGGCTTTTATGAAACTTAGGCAAAGGTTAAGAGCTTCTACAAGCTTTATCATTGAGAAGAATGCTCACATGGAAATTATTACATGTTTTCATCTTGATTTCAGAAATGTCATTTATGCAGTAAATACCTAGTTGTTAGATACATTATATCAAAGAATTCTATGTAATTGGCTGCTGACTCTCCTTCTGTGGTATTTGATCGTGTGTAAAGAGGATGTATGAAAGTAGGTTGTGTGTCTTTTGTTCTTTTAAAGCAGTTGGTGTTACGTGAAATGTGTCTTGCTTGCAATTCAGTGCTTCGAGAGTTCCAGCAGCCTAGGAAGAATGAGTCTGGTAAACAAAGCTATTCAGAACTTAAATGGACTCTGAACACACAGCGTACGTCTGCCTTTGGCCTCCTTGATTGAATATATTTGCTATTTATCATCTTCTACAAACTGAAGCACACTTTTCCATTTACGTTCTTTTGGGGCTTATCAGAACTTGTATTTTGGGTTTGCTTTCTGCTTTTAAAACTGCTACAGTTACTGGCTTAATGAATATTTTAATGAATGATGAGTGAGTTTTTGTCACTGTGCTTTGGCAGCTCTGTCAGTTCCCAGGAGCTGGTTTAAAACAACCGGCTTGAATGACTTTAGGTTCATTGATATCTGTTGTCATCCCAATAACGTTGGGAAAGCTTCATGTATTATTGAGTGATATTGTGAATGCTGTACGTGAAAATGGTGTTGTGAATCGTAAATTGCTGCTTAGTGCACATTAATATGGATTGATTCTGCTTGTTTTGTACTAAATAATTCATGTTTCACAAATGGTTCTTATTTTTACTAGGCAAAAAAAGAAAATCCATTTGAGCACAGCAGACTGTGTTTTTCAGCTCTCACTACGTGCATGTATCACTTGGTAGAAATGGGCTGTCTTTTTCTCTAGCAACCTACCTCTTTCTGTTAGGTAGTTGTTTGATAACACCTGGTTCCAAGTATAGAGGCATTTGCAAAAGGGCTTTTTATTAAACCTCTGCAGCCAATCTTACAGACACTCTGAGCACTGGAGGCTTAGGTTTGCTTTAGTTCAGCTGTCTCGTACCTGTTGAGGAAACAACAGCGTGTGCTTCCGTCTCTGGGAGTGCTGGGAAATCCATGGTTTATTGTGACCTTCCAAACAGAGCACACCTTGACCGAACAGTGCTGGGTATGCTAAACTCAAGGATAACAAATGCCTGTCTCTTGAGACCAAATCTTGTCTTATAACTTTACTATTTGGGTAAATATTTCCTAAGCTACTTGTGCTGTTTACATTAGAGTTTATAAAGCAGTTCCGTGCAACTCTTTATTTTTGGTATAGCTATAGTGTTGGCACGTCTTTCCGGAAGTAAAGGGCTGAATACTTTTGTTTACATAGTGTGTATTAGATTGTTTTCTGGCCTTTGAAGTGCTGCTCTCTCTGATAGAGGTTAACAATTGCTAAATAGATTAGCAATTGAGAGTGAAAACTTGGGTCTGATTCTTTGTCTGCTAAGTTAGTTTAGCTATTTTAAAAGTAGGCTTTACCTTTAAAAAGAATTTTTTTTAAAAAAAGGAAAAAGCTTGATCACAATGGCTATTGATGTGG
Organism: Scolopax mira; assembly: GCA_004320125.1. Classification (NCBI taxonomy): domain Eukaryota; kingdom Metazoa; phylum Chordata; class Aves; order Charadriiformes; family Scolopacidae; genus Scolopax; species Scolopax mira. The sequence continues at coordinate 50,477 of BJBW01016093.1, forward strand.
TGTGTCTGGACTGCATGCTCTCCTAAGACACATTTGTTTCCTGTATTGACAGCTGAGTTAATGTTTCTGTCAGAACCACACTATCATGTGCTGCCAACATGCATGAGATCAGCCTTGCTGAAATTCTTCGACTGAGCTGTATGCGACAGGTAATATGACTTATTCCTGTGACCCCCAGCTAATCTTTACAAGCTAAGCATTTGGAAATATATATTTTTTTGAGTTTAAAATATGTACGTGTTAAGAACAAAAAGCTCAGTGACATCAGGTAATGCATTTGGCTGCCTTTCCTGAAGAAGCAACATGGTCTATATATTCCAAAGCACAGATAGCAGTATTATAGGCTTATTTTTTTGTTTTCTGGTGATGATTTGTCCTCTTTTCCCCTGCACTGCGACAGGGAGCTTCAGCCTGTGATAGCTGTTCCCTTAGCTATTGCAAAACCTTTGCAGGGACACAACTTACAGATAAGCTTTTAGCTGGATGTGGAATCAGGTGGGAAGTAAATGTTTTTACAGAGGTAACTTCCAGTAACTGTACTTCTCCAATGTTTATCCAGCAAAAACACGACTCCACACTTGATAAATTATGCAAAATCCAGTGTTGGCATGTCAATTTTCCATCTTCTTATGTCCTCTGTGTTGAGACAAAAGAGCCCCGGTCATGAGATAGCAGAGCTCTGCTCACGCTTGGCACTTGTGTATTAACTTTGCAGTTGAACAAAGTCCCTTGTTCTCTGTTCTAACAAGAGTGACCATCAGGCCCCTTTAACAATCGCAAAGCTTTTGCTGCCTAAAAGCTGTAGCCACAACATTACTCCAACTGATGCCATTGGAAGGAAGAGACTGGGATAGGATCTGTGGCTTTGCAGGTACCGTGTGTCTGTCCAGACACTGGGTCCTTAGTCTTACAACATCCCTGAAACGAACTGGCTGTGTCGTTCAACTATTGTGTCCAGCGTTTCTGTGTCTCTCTGGTTGACCATCTTTAACGGACAGGTTCTTAATTGAGGCCAAGGACACAATGGAATTAAGAAATGAGGCTTGGCTTAACTCTTCAGCTGTTACCCCATCCGTAGTTAGTACGTAGTGTTAATGTAGGTTAGTGTTCTGTCAGAAACTGTAATACCTGTCTTCAGTGGCTAATACTGCTTGCTGTCCTATAGAAGTTGTTTTTGCAGGGGAGCAAAGCAGGTGAGCTCATGCATTTCATATAGCATGTTAGTCTTTAACAAGGAAAACTAGAACAAAATTTTCCATTCAGTAAGTTACTCCATAACTGTTTTTAATCTTGAAGAAACCATGGTTCCTGGTTATCTTTCTCCAGTATAGCTGTATCACTGGATGTAGCTGGAAATCAGTTGCTCTAGACCAGTGTCATTTCTGCTGTGGTATAACTGGTGTCCAAGAGTGCTGACAAGAGCAGGTCATTGAGCAAAAATATAATGAAGACTTTTGAAGTTCTTATGTGGGGAAATTAGCAGTGGGCTTTCAGGGTATCCTGTAATTGAGCATCTCAGTTGTAGCTAATGGGGTATAGGAAGAGGAGGAAGAATTGCAGTAGGGCAAACATTGAATAATACAGTTAATTTCCTGTTTATTATCTGACTTCAAAACAAACACAGTTCACACCTTGCCATGATCTTTTTTTATTTTTTCAACTATGAATATAGGATAATACAGAGCTCTTAAATGTCAAAAAGCTTTTGGCAATCAAGTGATATTGAATATAAGTGGCTTATATGCTTGTATACCTTTCTATAAGGCATATTTTTAGCCTGTTCTCATTAGGTGTATCTCTTGTAAAGCCATTTTAAGAAAGAAAAATTCTCCTTTAGGGAAATCTATAATTTCTTACTTCCTCTTTGCTGGTATCAAGACAAGAGTGGGGGTGGGGAATAAAGTGAAAAATGTAAGACAAGCCTCTTAAGAGCTTTGCTTAGTGGGAGAGGGAGGTAAGGTCAAACGTATAATAAAGGTCACAGATAACATTAAATTCACCTACAGTTGCCATTCCATGGTAGTGTGAATTTTCAGCAATTATTAGCGTGCATGTGCATATTCATAACAGGCACAGGTTTTGCTGTTGTGGGAAAAGCACTGGTATTAGCAAGCAGAACAGTGTTTGTTATAATCTTCCCAAATAGAATTTTAAAAAAACTGAAATCTGGCCTGCATATGTAGTTGATTTTGCACAGGGTTAGAAATTGCAGGATCATGCTTGCGATGCATATGTTCCCCTGATAACCAAATGTTCTGAAAATAGTTCTCTTAGAGTAGCCGTGTGAAATTCTGCATCGGATTCTGAGTTTGTATCCTAATGCTTGGCTTAACTCCAGCTGTTACCCCCTCCCTCCTTAGTACGTAGTGTTAACGTAGGTCAGTGTTCTATCAGAAACTAATACCTGTCTTCAGTGTGGGAAAGGATGCAAATCAATACCGAAGCAACCCTTCAGATCCCATCGGTCCTGCACTGTGAGGGCTGTGTTAGAGGATTTCTCTGGTTGCAACATGTTATTTGGGAAGCCCAGCAAAGCCAACCTGCTGGAGGAGATTCAACACTCGCATGGTATATATAACATGACACTGGTGTGGAAGCTCAAACTGCAGAGAGGTTGGGGGGTGGGGGGGTGATGTTAGTTAGCCATATTTCAGTCATTGGCTCAAATCTCAGAGCTTTTAAGTACCGTGTCACAGAAAGATGATTTTTAGACTTACAGACCAATTTTTGCTGGAAGGGGTCCCTAAATATCACTTCCTCCCACCTCCTGCTCGGAGCAGAGCCAGCTGATGTCCCTTTGCATTGTCCAGATGCATTTTCAAGGTCTATGAGATTGAAGTCACTGCCCCCTCTCTGGCCAACTTCTCGCAGAGTTTAATTGCTCTCAGGGGAAATGTTTTACTTCTGTCAAATTGGAATTTCTCTGGCTGCAACTTGTAGCTGTTTCCTGGTGCCCATTGCCTGGGGATCTGTGAGAAGGGCCTGATTCTGTGCTCAGAGCAGCTGCCCACGTGTGTGAGGTGCAAACGTGATCTTATCCTCCCTAACCTTTCCTTTTGGTTTTCTTCTTCTCTTTGGCTAGCTCAGCTGGCGCTTTGCTGAGGTCTGATGACAGAAATGTGTAGGAGGTTTATGAAATGAAGCATTTTGTCACGCGGTTTCTCTTTGACCTGTTTCTGAAAAGGTTTTGAGCAGCACTGGAAATACAGGTGAAAATCCCAGTTCTCTCCTCAGAAGAGCAGTTATTGTAGTATGGCTGCAGAGGGCTTCAAACATGTCAAATATTTTTCAGCTTATTTTCTTTGAATTTCAAATTAATGAGCTAGATAAGTATTCTTAGATCTTTATTTGGATCAGAAATATTCATATTGTGAACTGCCTGAACGTGTGTCTAAGCAATGCAATAATACATGACACACAGGAACCATTCAAACATTCGAGTTGGGGCAGTTTTGAGCAGGTACAAGAGCAGCCACCCAGAAACTTGGAGTTCTGAAGCGGTGTTGAAGTTCCTTCACATCAGCAAAATACTGCCTTTTTGGGAAGCGTGAAGGAGGGAGAGGAGGAAAGGTTGAATTCCAAGTACAGATTCAAGTGTTGCTTTTCATATTGACGCTTAGGAGAGGTTTTACTTTATTTCTTGCCTCTGTTCTTATATATGGCCTTTATTCTTCTCTATAAGGCTTCAGTTTCCTGGAATACTGATTGCTAAACTCCGGTGTTAAAGTAACTGTTAGAAACCCTTCCACAGTACTCCAGTGTTAATTATTCCCAGAATTTCAATGAAATGGGAAGACAACTTAATGAATTTTGCACTAGTGATGCTTTGCCTTATACGCTTATCTATTCTCTGTCCATCTGGCAGCTCACATGCTCGTTGGCAGAAATGCTGTTATTTCCTTTCCTGAAAAATCCTGGCATTGAATGTATAAACAAGCGGCGCTTCTTCCTTCATTTATAATGCAGTGTGAAATTCTGAACGTTATTAGTTAATTAATATGAAATATGGTGAATTCTTGCTAGCGTGAGTACCGGGCTGTGAATGGAAGCATATGGGGCAGATTGAGACACGCGTCCCCTGCTTACACTGAGGCAGCACAGGCTGCCAAGAGAGACTGAGCCCTCTGGCTATCGTGACATATCCTGGGGGGTGGGTAAGTGGAAGAATTGCTTTCCCCTCCCCAGAATTGATAGATGTGTAATGAATTTACAGAAGCTTTATTTGGGGGGGGGGGGGGGGGGGGGGGGGGGGGGAAGTGCTGGTTTTTGGTTGCAAAACTGATTTATTAATAGCAAGCATGCTATGGGTGCTGAGCTCAGCAGTGTGGTTATCTACAGCCTGGGGGTGTTTTGCTCAGTTTCCTCACTGGGAAGGCCCCAGCTCTCTGCAGCCGCACAGGAAAGACTCTCCCTCACTGGGGGGGAGAAATTAAATTGCTCTCAACCCAAACCACTCCACCGGGGTAGTATGTTGTGCTGGGAAGGCAGCATAACCCTGCTAGTGCATGGAGGAAAATACCTGGCAGTAGCCATGTATGTCAGAAATACCTGATGGTCGCAGACATAGAGCTGCAAGAAACCAGACTGAGGAAAAAAAAGCCCTGTTTCATATGGATCTCCTGGTCTTTCATGTGTACAGGTACATATTCATCAGGTAGCAGTTCCTAAAGCCTTTAAACAGATTGTCTTGTTTCATTTGGAGGGGGTAGAAGTTTTTGGTGTGGTTGGCCATTTAATACATTCACAAAAGGCATCTGTAGAGGCTTTCAAAGCTAACTCTCCTGTTTAACGTTAAATCAAATTAAATGTTATGTTTTCAGAATTGGCCGGAGAAACACAGACCTCCTGAAGGTCTTTTCTCAGTATGGATAAAATTGGAAACAGTTAGTTGAAGTGGTTTTGAATATCCTCATCCAAAGCAAGTTTTAATGAATACTTCAGAGAAAAAATGAGTCCAGAGACTTAGACTTCTTCACAGTAATAACAGACAAAAGTCTAAACTTGAAATTGTCCCCCTCCCCTGAACTATGCAAATCTTACCAGTTTAATTTCTGTTTTGTCTGCAGAAAAACATCTTGCACAAACTTCACTGTAAGTTGAAACTTCTGTTTCTTGCATTTATTTGGTGATGTTTTGTGGCTTCCTGTTGTTGTGCAAAAGTGACAGTAATTAAAGTAATCCATAGTGTGACTGGGGACAACTTGTCAAAAACAGCAAACTGGTTGATTTAGCTGGGGATTGCTAATTTTTAACAGAAGTTTTATATTTATGGCATGCTTTTAACGGAGAAAACTGCTGGCAAATGTTGCTATTACAACTTTATCTTTGGTGTAAATGTACAGTCTTTTCTTCTTGTCACTTTTTAATTCCTTATGTTCACATTGTAGAGGGGTGAAACACTTTCTGCTGTTAGAAGCTGTAACAGGACAGACAGTAAAACAGCCCATTGTTACTTGGTGCTCCCTGTGATTGCTGCCCCTCCACCTTGGAAGTGAATTTCTATTTCATTTATTTATTTTAAGGCATTCAGGTAATTATATTAACGCTGTGTTGTATGAGGATGGTTGGCTTTGAGGAAAGTTGTTAAGTGTGTTTTAAAGGCTTGTAAGTTAGGTGTTACTTATGTACAGCATCCTACTTGAAACTTAAATTCCTTGCTAGTATCTGGAGAAGCAGGTTTCAATAGTTATTGATGTTGTGCCTGACCCATATCTGCTATGGTTTGTGCCTTTTAAGATAGAATCTCTGGAAGTTGAAGGGGAAGAGGGGAACTGGGGCCTTCTATTTATTGGGGTTTTTTTTAAGAGATAATTTCTGAAATAAGAGCCTAAATAATTATTTTTCAAGACTGATGTTGAAGGAACTGGTGAGTGACACTGAACTTTGGACAGGAGGAAGAAGTAAAATTCTCCTGTAAAACACATCCTTAGTGGAAAGGTTTTCCGTTACCTTGTTATCTTTGGTCTGTCTTTGGGATATATAAGGAATTAGTATCTTGTGTCTGTAACAGAAAGTAATTCTGTGTTACTCCATTAGGCCAGGCCCAGCAGAGGTGAGGCTGGTGTGGTTCCGTGCCCCAGGTCCCACCTGTGGCAGGGCTCAACATGTGATCCCAGTATCCCAGTAGGCAAAAAGGTTTTCTTGCTCAGAAAGAGTTAGAATTGGGATTTCCTAAGAAAGTAGAACAAACTGCAGATCAGACAGTACAAGTGTATGGACCAACCACTGCTCATTTATTTTTGAGTGACTGCTTTTATCCCTTATCCCTCTATTTTCCCACACTTACAGGATCATAGAATGGTTTGAATTGGAAGAGACCTTAAAGATCATCTAGTTCCAACCTGTTGCCATGGACACGTATTCCTCCTTGAGTTCTCTAGATCCTTCCCTTTCCCTGCCTTTGGTTCCTTCCCTAAAAAACCCATAGTCAGTCTTGTGCAATCCAAAATGCTCTTCCTCTGTATCTCGTACCTGTCCCGTACCCTGATGCACTGACCACCTCACTCCCAAAGGTGCTCCAGAGCTGGCTCCATGAGATAGATGTCACCTCTGTCTGGTGGGCCCAAGGCTCTCCTGGGACAGCCATCCCTTCCTCCCAGTCTGTAACTTGTGTTCCCCCATCTGTCCTTGGGCTTCTGCTCCTCTGGGCTTGATAGACTTGGGATGGGCTGGTGGCTCCTGGAGTGGACCTGGGAGCAGCTGGGCAGGGTATGATTTGGGCTCCCCCTGCCATTGTCTTTGTGGGTGTGCAAAGGAACTTCCTATCAGATGTCTAAACAATTTGCTTTATTAGCTGTATCAAGAATGAAACTGTAATTTTTTTTCCTTTTTATTGTTGGTGTTAATTTGAATACTGGATTGGGGGGGGGGGGTTAATACGTTAACAAGTATCAGTCTTTTTGTGAAGGGATTATCTGACTAAAAAAATCTGCCCTGCCTGCCTTTTGCAGTTCTGTTTTCCCTCAAAAGTCTAATTTGTTTTTCATAAAATAAATTTACTTTATCAGAGAATACACTTGCCCTGTTACTAATTCCCTGGATTTATTTCTAACATTATAGATTGCCCCTATATTGCGAGAATGCTTTCCAATTTAACTTTTGGTCTCCAGTGAGCAAAAGAAATGTCTTTTTTTAATACCTACTTTACTATCGGAAATTGAATTTTCTGGATGGGCAGTCATAAAAGCTAAGCCCAATGAAAAGGTGGTCAGTAATAGATTATTTTTTCATATGGAGGTGTATTGGCAGTCAGAGGATGGATCTGTAGGAACCTGAAGGTGACAGAAGGGAGCCGCTTTCTTTAAAAAATGTATCCTTAGAGATTGATAAAGCGAAATGCAGTTATGTAAGATCTAATTTTTCAAAGAATGTAACATTTCTGCAAGATGATCTGGTGTTACTTTTCTATATTTTTCTTGGTTTGGGGGTTGCTGATTGTCTTCAGTTTTGCTTTTTTTTTTTTCTCCTCAGTAAAACGCTTCAGAGAACCAAAGCATGAAAGGCGTCCCTGGACGATATGGTATGTTTCTCCATCCTTTGCTCTTAAATATGGTTTTTCTGCTTGTTTTAGAAATTGAAGGAATGATTGTTTGTGTGTGATGATTAAAAAAGTGTTGACAAGAAATTGGTGATTGAGAGTGAGAAACAAAAGTTACCAAAATACGTGAGTCAATGAAATGTTGCCTTCTATGGGTTTCCCTGCTGGTTTGTTCTTCCTAAACACTTCCAGGAATCTCTACAAAGATGCAGGTTTAGATAGAAAGCTTCAAGTTGTGCTTCCTCCTGAAAGTGGAAACTTGCAGTTGCCCTAAGGTGCATCTGAACATCTACAAATTTAGAGCTAAGTTTACAAGAAGCTCTCATCCGGGCTTAAACAAAATGCCATGTTCTGTAGCTATCCTACTACATGAAAGATAGAAAACAGTATGGTAAAAGATATAAATACATAGGCCATAAAAGAACGCAAGGTATAAAAAGTATATTTGTTTAAAAAGTTGTTGGATTGTAGCAATGCCAGCATAACCTGTGCTAGTTCTGAGGTCGGTGTAAATGTTAAGCTGTTGTGCCAGTTGTTGAAGACTTTGGTGGTTTAAAATCATCTTATACAATGCTGCTTTTCATAACTAATCCTGACCTTTATTTTATTGGAACACTAAATACAAAGTCTTTGTGTGCTACAGTCTACCTCGCTCTGAAATTCTGAGTAGTGCAGTGACAGCCTTTAATTTTTAAGCAAAGACTCTTATTCTGGGACTTGATTATTGTTATTTATAGTGTAGTCTACTGATTAGATAAACTCTCTGCCTTCCTGCCTCATCTCCAACACTCTGCTATCTGTGTCTCCTCTGTGTAAGGAATCCAAGAGAATAACGTTTAAGACAATTCTCAGGGAGAAGAGATGAATTCAGGCATAAAATGTTGTTTGGATATGTTGGGGTGTTTGGGTCTTTTTAGGCAGTGAAACAACAGGCAAAATGGGTGTTGGCCTGGGTGAAGAGCACAGTCTTGTTTACAGAGTGCTTTTGATGTGGTTCCTACATTTAACGTTTAATAAAACATCCACTGGAAGTTGGTTTTGTGCAAATGATGATGATAGCAGGAATCATCAGGGCTGGAGTCTGTAGTGAATCATTACCTAAGTAGGTTTTGATATTTTCCCTGTAAGCAGCACACTGTTTTCTCTCTAACTCTGGCATCTGCTTTGGAGATAATGCTTTCAAGGCTGCAATTCTTTTGTAGCGTGGTCTAAGCTATTGTACTTTAGATAAAATTCAGCGAGACCACTTATTGCTTTCAGGTGAAAAATATGTTGGCTTTTTAGCAAAATACTACAGATAAGGGAGTCATTAGCCAGCTATTAAATTGTTCACAAACAAGCACATGATGAGGATTTTATTTTTTTTCTGTGCTATAAACTTGCTAAAAAGGCATAAACATAAAAGGACTGAAACATCTAGCGAGGCCGGGATACTCAGTGTTTACAGGAGGTTATTAAAGTCTTAGCAAGATTTAGTGAGGATTAGCTCTTGGATAATGCATATGATACCAAGAGGATATCTCTGGACTTTAAGATCACAGTGGTAAGGTTTCAAGTTAGTATGATTTGGTTAATTGCTGGCAATATTCAAGTTAAAAAAAAAAAAGGGGGGGGAGCATTTAAAATGGAACACTGTTAAATAAGATAAATACCATGACACATCATCATTCTGGTGTTCTTAATTGAAAAAAAAATTAATAATTGAATTGGAACTTTAATTAAATTTGCAATGTCTGACTGTTTTGCAAACAGTTTTGTGTGTCTTAAAAACTGTTTTTACTCCTTTACAGGTTTTTAGATACTTCCAAGCAAGCCATAGGGATGTTGTTCATCCACTTCACAAATGTCTATTTATCAGACCTTACAGAAGAAGACCCATGTTCACTGTGAGTGTTAAATTTCAGAATAATTGGTCTTTATGGTAGTTCTGCAGTTGAGTTTGATGGTGTAGTTGGGCGATAATGGAAGATAGAGCTGAGAAACTAATTTTCATGGTAGAAATCAATCCCTTTCAAAAATCTCTGGTTTAAGCTTAGTTAATCAAGGATCAGAGTTGTGTTCTTTTAGTTCCTGGCTTGGCGGGACCTGGGAAAGCTTTTTCTGGGCTGTATATAGATATTTTAGATGGCGGGCAAGCTTACTACTGCTTCCTCCCCAGTTAATGAGGGAGGACTCGGGATGCACTCGGATGTAATGTGAGGATGCTCGCTGAAAGAGGTGCTAGAGACCAAAGGAAATGAGGATAAAGTGGTGTACACTGACCTCAGGCTGCACTATTCACTGCAGCAAGGCTTTAATATAAATTCGGATTGCTTTCAGGGATATTTAGTAAAAAAATCATTCTTGCTTGTATTTTCTTCTAAAACTTACATTAGCTATTGCAGTATTATTTTCATTTTGTTAAGAGCAGGAAATCTCGCTAGGTACCAGGCAGTTAGTACAAAAATTAATTTTGCAATGTCACGCTTGGAGCAGTGTGACTAAGTAGATAAGCATTTCACTGTAGTATATTAAACCTGAAGATTTTATGACTAAGACCCTGTCAGGCTCTTCACAGGAACTCCTGAAACAAATGGTAATTGTTTGGGTTTGCTCTTGATAGAGCTCATGCTCAAAAAAGCTTACACGTTCCTGGTAATAGAAGCTGTGAAATTACTTTTAAAAGCCTAATAATTTGCCCTTTAAAACAAATCCAGTTTCTTCAATGGCATCTGCTCACTGTTGTCCTTTGGTAAACAAAGGAGTTACACAGCTCGAGGAATATGCTTGTGTTGCTTCACAGGCCTGTTTTATTTCCCTTGCTCCTCCTTGGTTTCTTTTGTGTTCCTCCTACATGCTGTAACTGTGCAAATAAAACACTGCTTTTCTCTTCCCACCACAAAGCATTTTGGTAGGGAAAATTCTGTTTATTCTAACGCACTAACTGTAAAGGTTGTACAAACTGTTAGGTTGTAATTATGACAGTTTCAATAAATACCAGGCATCATTGTAGGATTTTTCTTGCTTGCTGATTTAAGAATTTCCTGATAGATATAAAAACTGGCAGGTATAGATTACTTTCATTCAATTTTTCTATAGTAAAGTTTTCTAGATGTTTGTGTAAGCTAACCAAAGCATATGTAAAATCGCCAGTGTTTAAAGCTGAAGCTCAATATTTTATTTACAATATTTTAAAATTAAAAATAACTGTGCTGTGTGCTCAGTTTTCAAGACAACAGATTTGCTTACGTGTGTTTTCTTCTGCATGTTTTAATAGAGTCTATATAACTATTTTTAAGTATTACTTTTCTTGGAAGTGTAACATGACACAAAACAAGCGAGAGGGTGAGGTAGAGACTGTTATTTGCTGTTCTCAGGATAACAAAAGTTTCAATGTGGAGCTGTATCATTTTTCAGATACGGGTGCAGGTCCTCCGTGGTAGCAGAATAAATAGCATGTTCTATCAACCAAAGCCACTTGTCTTCTCTTGGGGAAAAATCTATCTCAAGTGTGCAAGTGAGTCAAAATCAGTGAGCTAAAGCAACGTTGCTGTCTGTGACTTCAAATAATAATTTTACTCAGCAAATTCAAACATGAATAGTTTTCTGTTCTTTCCTGTTTTGTAGTTTTTGTGTTATTTTTAGAACAAGACCAGAAAATGCATTTTTAGAAAACATTCTGGTTCAAAGCTTGGAAAAGAACTACAATTGGAAGTTGTCATTTGTTAGTTTGGGAGCGTAGTGCTGTAATTCAGGCAGGTCCCTGATAATATCAGAGCTGATAAAACATCTGGTCAAACACCTTGATAGACAGGTGGTTGGTTGAAGAATTTTTATGAGGTACGTGGGGAACCCCGGCCTTTCAGTGGCTGATCTCTGGGTCAGGTGTGTGGGTCTGAGAGGGGCAGCAGCCCCTTGGGGTGCTGTTGGTGCCACAGCAGGGGTTACACGTGAGCAGGGGGGCTACTGCAGCGCAGCACGGGGCCAGCTGGTTGCCCACAGGTAGTGAGCCTGACGTGCTGTGAGCCCTAAGGTGATGTGAAATAGGTGTTGGCACAGCTCTTCTCCCTGCTCCTGATGGCTGCGTTTCTCCTACAGACTTACAGCAGCCCCTTGTGGCCTTAAAATGACTTGTGTAGACTTGTAATTGCCGAGTTTCCTCTGCCAAACTCTAAACCTTGATTGTAATGTTTGTCTAATACGAAGTTCGTTAAAACTCTGGTTTGACACAAAACTATTAGAAAATAACTAATTTTTTTTAGAAAGCTTATGGGTCGTTCTTGTCTGAATCAAGAGGCACACAGGCTTCATTTTTATTTTTGAGCTGTTCTTGAATGGAATTTTGAGGGTCAGAACAACTCTTCCTTTATTTACTGTTTTGAATACACGTATGCTGTCCCTGCTTTCCTGTTTCTGATGGCTTCAGAACTATGGACAAAACAGTTTTTGTCCACATTGATTTCTCTTCGAAGCCAGCAGACACCCACAGGTCTCTGGTTTGCTATTTTTATACCTGCAGATAAATTTCTATAAACTCTAGAGTTTACCTTAAGTACTTAAATTCAGTAAGAATAAGAAACTCAGTAACAGGGATTTATATGTGTCTTCAATTTGGTTCTTTCTCAGCTGCTGGTTTTTTTGGTTTGTTTTTTTTTTTTTTTAGCTAAAATTGCTGATAATAAATAAACTAAACTGACTTATGAAATGCTCTGAATTTCAGCTGTACCATTTAATGAACCAAAGAATTAATTTGAAACTGACAGTAGTCTCTAGTTTCTTGAAGCATAGGTAAGATCCCAGAAGCTTGGGATCTTAGTGCAGCAGTCATGTGTCTACTGAAGGGTGGTTTGGTTTAGTGTTCTTTTTCTGGGAAGGCTTGTTCCTGATTTTTTTCAAGTGTTTATTGGACAAGAATTAAAGTGCAAAAAAGTAAAAAGTTGGTGTTTTTTTCCTGACACAAAGTAAGTTGAAGTTTGACCTAGACAGTGACTGTCTCTAGGTGTGGTGTTCCTCTGCTCATCCCTCCTCCTTGAGACAGGGAGGGGGCTCCCTTGAGCAACAAAAAATGTCGAGTGTTTCCCCAGGGAATAAGAGTGTTTTGGGTTGAGTTTTTTTACCTTCAAATTCCTTGATGTGTCTTTAGGATAACTTCTCTTTTTATTCCTTTTCCATTTAGTCTTTTGGTTTTATTCAAATACACTTTTTCCATGCAGGATGAATTTATCAATGATAAAAAGGAAATCTGGTTTTAATTTAAAGGAGTAAAATGAATATTGGAGTTTCTTTAGACTATGCACATGCATGCACCAAAATTCATGAAAATAGAAGTTGAAGCTTAACTTCAAGGACAGAAAAAAAAAAATACAAAGAGTCTTCTAAATCTATTTAAATTTTAGGGTAATTATATTATTACAGAAGTGGGTAAATGATTATTCTCAATACTCTGGCTTTTCAACATATGTACAGATCTCTTATCAATCGTGGTAAGATATACCGAACTTGTAGAAAATGGAACCTTGATTTCTTTTACCTTTTTCCTTTTAGGTACCTTATCAACTTCTTGTTAGATGCCACATTAGGAATGCTGTTAATTTACATTGGGATACGTGTAGTCAGCAGCATTGTGGAGTGGAAGCAGTGGGTGTCCCTTCGCTTTGGTGAATATGGTAAATGTTTCTGTTCTTGCACTGAAATGATTTTCAGGATAGAATCGTTCAATATTTCAGCTGGTGGCTAACTCATCTTAAAATAATTATACAATTATTATAGTGATCATTTTAGTATTTCATTTGTCACAAGACTTCTTTTAAGTTCTTTTAAGTTCTCTATCTCGGCATGTACCTTCTGTGTTAGAAAGCTCAACAAGTCTGAGCGTTTAATGAATTTGGAACAACTGCTTGAATATCTACTTTTTTAGGAGTGGTTGAACAAATTACAATATTGGCTAGTCTTGTGGAAAAAATAAGTGTGATAAATTTACTCTGAAACACTTCTAAATAAGCGATAGCTGGAAGGTAATTTCCTACTAAAGCTTTCGCTGAACCACATGCTGTTCATGTCTGAAGATATGAGCTAAGAGTTCTGCCAGCCCTCTTTAGACAGCCATGTACCTTCAGTGAAGAGACTGGCAAGAAGGCCTGTGCTTGTCTTCAAGCAACAATCACTCAAACTCCTGCTTGCAAGGCTTTTATCATTGATTAAAAAATACCTGTCTTTCATACAGGCTGAGGGACAGACTAGTGACATCGCTCTTATGTGAAGTTGTGGGTTTCATCTTCCATTGTGCTAGCCACAGGAGTCCACTGTTCTACAGAAATTGTGGATTTGCAGGTGCAGTTAGTTATCATACATACTCAACATCAGCATTTAATTCTGTGCAACCTGTTATTTTCAAATAGCTTAATCTGGCTGGTTGGCCATGGAAGTTCTGTGTAGGCGCTGAAAATTGCGTTTAGTTCTCCTTGAGATAGGAATGGGGGAGAGGTTGCCTTAGAAGAGAGCTATGGCTCTTCATCAGAGAGAAAAACAAACAAAGAAAACCTCTGGTTTGGAAAAATAAAGCTAAAATAATGTTTACCTAATACAGTAAAAGCTTTTATAGCAGTTTCATAATTATCATTGGTAGTTTTTTTGTTTTGTATGTTTCTTTGTTTTTAATGATTCTAAGTGGCTGATGAAATTAAAAATAAATAAAGGCCTTGTCAAGTAGAACTACTTTAAAAGCTTGGGAGGTTTACAATTAAATCAAATGGTATCAAATGCTATTTGCTTTAATGTCAGAGTTTTAAAATAGAGATGTTGGCAAGCATCTATCTTAGGAGAAATAACTGCCTATACCAGTAGGGCATTTTTTGTTAGATTTATGTATATTTAATGTGTATCTTTTAGGGTAGAATTTATGACCAATTTAGCTATTTAAATCAGCACCCTATTTATCCACTTGTTTTTTTCCCACGTGCCACAGTCCAATATTTCCACTCTTTTCCTTGGACTGGTGCACATTTGACTCTTCAGGGAACTGTTTCAGAGTGCCAAGCCACCAGAAAACTTACCATATGTAGAAAAGCAAATAGTTCCTCCAGATCAGTCCCCAGTCTTGGGTCTCTAAGGGATTAGGTAAGCACCAGTGCCCTGGGAAGGGAAAAAGGGCAAGGAAAGCTCTGAGACATTGCTGAGCTGCACCTTCTGACTGAGCTTTGAGACCTATTGCCCAAAGTCCTTTTCTCTGATTGTTGATTTGCCTTGAAGCCATTTAAAGATGTTTGAACAACTTTCAGCCCATATAAAACTGGCTTTCCACTCAGAGCCAAAAAAAAACAACCAACCAAACAAAAAAAAAAAAACCAAACCACCCCACACAACCTTGGCCTGTCTATTGCAATTATAGGTTGGTACTTGTAATCATGTCAAATACTAAATATGTTTTTTTCCTAACAGCATTCTGTTTTTTCTTGTATAATCTGTTTTCTCCCATTTTAATGTCCTTTTAATAAGCAGTCTGTGTGAATGGGAAGATGAGGGAAGTATATTCTCTCTCCTGAAATTTGTCTCAATCTCTTACTGACTTCCAAAATGAACCTGTTCTTATTCCAATTAGTGAGGCATCTGTGACTGCAGTAACTAAGCTCTTAAAATCAACAAATGGACTTGTTACTTGCATTCTGCTGTGGAGGTGGTCTGCGAGTGACCCATTATTGTTGTTTTGAGTAAGGGGATCTGAAATGCCTAAACTTGATAAACAAGTATTTCTTCTCTGTGTATGTGTGTGTATAAGCAACGTATGAAATTACAGAAGTCCTCTTTACTTAATTGTTTTTCCCAATATTAAACCATTTGATTGGTGGCTAACTTTCTTTTCTGAATCTTCATTAATGTGCTGTCTTGAGTTTAGTGTGTTGGTTTCTTAATCAAGCTATCGTAAGCACTATTAAAAAGCTTACGATATTGTGAATCTGTGTTGCCATTAATCATGTGGGACCAGGTTTATGGTAGAGAGAGAGAACTAGAAAGCAGATGGAAAGTTATTAGCAATGGCTCTGCAGTAAGGTTAGACCCCATGTGAGAAATCTGTCTAAAAAGGGCAAGTTGCATTGGATTGTTTGCTGCTCTCTTCTGTTACCCTCTGCTGTAGTTTCTGAAGTGCAAACCTTCCTATTACCATTTTACTTAAAATTTTTCACTTTGGCTCCAAGAAACTTTTGTCTTATTTTTCATAAGATTCTTTAAAATAATGAAGTAGGGTAGACGAGGAGGACTAATGCAATCCTTTTTGGGTCACAACTGTGTTTAGACATAGTATTTTGAAGTTAAACATGGATGTTTAGCATACGTGGGTGGTGAGGTGTCTGCTCGCTGGAAGCTATCAGAGACTTGTGGCATTTTATCTGAAGTAGTAAAGTTGAATCCTCAGCTTGGAGATCAGTGGGATTTCAGTTTGTTTGCAAGTGTAAGAAAACAAACAAGCCCTCCCCCCAAGTCTCTTCTTGTGATTGAGCGATGGTGTTTGTGTTTCTAGAGCCTAAATAATCATTTGTCTCAAGTTAATTCTCACTGTGAGCTCATTTCCCTTCTTAGCTCTATTACTTGATCCCTGGTGATTCATTACTTGAAGCTGTCACAAAAATAGCAGTGTCCTGCTGTTTTTAAAAGCCTCTTCTTTATATGGAGGATAGTTTTTAAGCATAAATGCCTCAAGGAAAGAATGGGTACCGAAATATCAGCATTCATAAATGATTGCTCTTTGTACAGTAAAACAGCACTGCGTGCTGATTCACAAACAAAGTAGCATGATGCTCCCTCAAGGGCTTTTTCATGCTAGAATTTCTCTTTATTAAATTTGTATTCATATTTCTCGGCTTGTATTTTCAGATTCATTACATCAGCAGCTGGATTTTAATAGAAGTGCAGAATCAATTAGTGTATTTGAGGACATAAAGAGGAGAAAAGCAGTCATGATCTATACTGAAAAGAATGTTCCCTGTGTTCTCCTTCCCTTCTTGTCTTGGGCTACTTTAGCTGCTTAGGCTACTTTAGCTGCTACTCACTACTTTAGGGAGTAGCAAACAGGTGACTAAATGCCTCTTGGTGACAATGAACTCTTGGTAACTAAATCGTGCCCTGATCTTTTTGCTTGTCTTTACTTCTCAGATGGCAAAGCTTAGAAATTGTATTTTATGCATTTTTTTTCCCCCTGGCTTTCTGTTTGCACCTTGCAGAGCAACTTATTTATAGCCATACAGGGTAGATAGCACTTGTTTTAAAACTTTTTAAAATTTATTTTGGAGGAGTTCTGTGAGTTGGCATTTTCTGAAGAATATTTCTCAGGATTTGAAGAACAGAGAGATGTTACAGGGTAAGAGGAATTGCAGATATTTTGTTCGAAAGCTGTCTACAAATGTGCTTCTACAAAGTGGCTGCTGACAATAGCATACACTAGTCTGGACTAGTTTTTCATTTCCCAGCATTTTTAAAAAATGCTGCTGCAGTTGTCACCGAGGATTCAAAATTTTTCAGTTTTAGTCTTAATACACTTTTCTTACAGTAACAAGCTTTCTGCTGAATTGCTAGTTTATTCTAGACATGTAATTTGTACATAAAATCAGAATTCAAGAGAAACTGTCAGAGATGTTAGAAATGAAATTAGAGCTTTCTGGCTTCACTGTTGACTTTGAAGTTCTAATTTGAGTTTGTGTACTGATTCTTTGAACTTACAAATATCCCAAATATTCTTGGGATCAGCTTCTGGGTGTGGTGATGTTATTAACTTCTGTTTTTTCCCTTGAATTGCTTAGGTGATAAAATCATAGTACAAAATTTTTTGGAAAGTGTCTCCAGTGGTCGTATAATCCAACCTCTTGCTGAAAGCAGGGTTATCTTCAAAGCTAAAGCAGGTTGTTCAGGGCAGGTGGTCCAGTCTTTAATTTATCCATGGTTTGAGATTTAAGAACCCCTTTGAACAAGTTACTCCAGTGTTTAACCACTCGCATTGTGAAAGCCTTTTTCCTTTATGTTAGAATTGTACGTCCACCTACTGGTATATAATGCCTCAGCTTTTCTACAAAGTTGCTATTGGGAAACTGTTAAAAGACTTGGTAAATTCAAATCAGACAGCATCCCTCTTCTCCCCATTTTTCATTAGAGCTGAGAGATAATTTGGTCGATGCAGTAGGCATACAAAAATCCTCAACTGGAATTTAATATACACAACTTCTAACTTCAGTCATGTACCAAAAAACCAGCACCCTTCCCCACAACAACATCATGGAACAAAGCATTCATTGGTGATAGTGCACAGTACTCTTAATACAGTTTTATAATTTCTGGACATACAGAATCTCACAGGACAGAGTTGGAATAGATGCAAAATGGATATTGCTGTCTTTGCTTTTAGGAATTAAATAAAGATTTGGAAAGATCTTAGAATAAACTGGTAAAGTTTCAATGGTAGTCTGTAGCTAAAACTAGATTTAGTTCTTTTTTTTCCCTATTTGCTAGTTAATGAAGAAAACTAGAAAGTGGTAATAAAAATGTGGAGTATAGAAAAAAATTGCTAAAATTTAATTCTCAAACTTAACTCAGCTTTTCTATCTTCAGAAGAATCACAGTTGCTCAACTGGTGTTTCCCATTAAAATTTTCTGCTGTTCTTCTACAACTGGAGCCATAAACTCTATCATATAATTGTGAAACTTGAGCATTTTATCCATTTTCCTCTTGGACTCTCAAGCTCTTGAAGGTTGATCTCTAGCTCTTACTGGTCTCATTTATCAATTTCTCTTCATGGCATTTAAGCAGCAAACAGTAAGATGGGAAGTCTCAAGACTCTTACCAAGTATTAACACTGAAAGCCTTTCAGAAACATTCCAGAAAAGGAAGCAGCAACTATCCATTATGCATTACAAATACATAAAGGCATCTGAATTTCCATTGCCCATTATTCATCTCCAGGCTAAAAGTTTTTAAGTTGCCTTTGAAGATGTTGTGAAGTCCTGCTTTAAGCTCATCCACGAAGCTTTTTAGGTGTACCAGTCCTCTTTCTTTTTTTCCTTCCCCCTCCCCTCCCTTGCTTCATAGACTGTAGTAGTCTACACATGGTTTTTGTGTTCAAATATTTGTGGTCTTCCAGTTTCCATTGTTTTCCCTTTTAAGAAACTTAATACTTCATGATAAAGGGTCAAAAATAAAAAATTGATGAGAAACAAATGTAATCCAATTGTATATGTCTTGCTGTCATCAGATTATGTAAATCAGTGCACATATAATCAAGTCCTGTTTTATTCCATTTCTTATACTTGGTGAGAGTTGGGTGAGGCTGAGGGAGAGGAAGGAGCAGCGCTAAGGCAACTGGAGAAGGCACTTAAGGAGGCTGTAGCTGTCCTGCCTCATCTCATACTGCTCTTCTAAAATGTTTACTGTGAAGTAAAGTCAACCCTATGCCTGGTTTGAACCTTTCTTCTTCCTTGCAGGGGACCCAGTGCAGTGCGGTGCTTGGATGGGCCAGTGTGCTCTCTACATAATGATTATGACATTTGAGAAAACCATCATCATTACAGTGCTGCTTATACCTCAGTGGAAAGAGGTTTGTGTTTTCACAGCATTGTACAGACAAACAAATTTGAGGCGGAAGCTGTTAAGCAATAGACTTCTAAATAGCATTTCTTGGTTTGGCTCCAGCATCGTAACTGTCCTCAGCTAATGCCATGTAACTCCATGGCACCAGCACCTTCTTTTGGCTTGGTTAGGGTACAGCTAATTCAGCTTTCTGGCATCCATTGACAGGAATATACTGTCATATTTTGGAGGGTTTTTATATCCTGCAATATATAAAATTTTACTCTGTCTCCTTGTCTGAATGCTCTTGAAGCTACTAAGTGGTTCTTCCTTTTTTAAAGTCTTTAACCCTTACTTGAAGCTATTTTGTATTGCTTCTTATAGTATTTTAAAGGATTTTCTTTGTCTGACCTTTTTGATAGATCAAAGTGTAGAAGTTTAGTAACTTTCAATGAATTAATGAAGCCATTGCTGATGATCAGATAAATATTTGATAGAATCTGTGCAATGTAATATTCAAAGTAATGGTGCATAGTGTTATAGCCCATTTAACCAGTTAGTCCCTGTTGTATGCTCTGGACTGCTTTGGAAACCCTGTTTTCTCCTTACTGTGTGTGTTGTGGATTGCTGGTCTGTTAAAATTTCCTAAAGATGGGATTGAAAACAAGTTCTTGGGGAGCGCACAGCTCTAAAATGTTCAAGATGATTCTAATGTAGCTCCTCAGACCTCTGTAAACACAGATGGCAGTGTCTCACCAGCCCCACTTATCTGTGGTGATTTCTAAGCTGTCCGAAGTACTTTCCTTTTTTAAAAAGCTGCCCTTTTTTGGTTCATATGAATTATTTCCATGCCATTGCCTAGAACAACTGCACTTGCTAATCCAGTTCTGTGCATGTGCTGCCATGATCTGAACTTAATCTTTTTTTTCTTTCCACAGGTAGCTTTATTGAATCCTATAGAGAACCCCCAGTTGGAGCTGGCTATCGTCATGCTGATAGTTCCCTTCTTTGTTAATGTTAGTACAACTTGCATGCTTCTGTGAGATGTTTACTTGGATATCTTTCTGCCATGTGTTAATTAATTAACACATGTAAAGCACGGTGTACCTTGGTGCTTAATTAATTTTTAAAGGGGCAGGGTATTAAAGAATGGATGAAATGTCTGGATATATAGATTTTACGAAGCTGAAATCTGATTCAACTAAGTAACCAGGCTCAGGAGAGATGCAGAAATGCCTCATAGACCTCTTTGGCATGATGACTTGAGTAGAATGGATGAAATACTGACATAGAGACTATAAAATTACAATGAAATTTTTTTAGGAAACAGTTGGTGTAAGGACAGCTGTGCTGTAAGGTATCCTGTGTCTGGCCATAGCTAATGGTGGCTGACCAATAATGGAGCAGAGGAAAAGGGCAAGTGCACAGTCATCCTTCCCAAAGTGAACTCTTTTAGCAATCTGGGAGTTAGGGGCTAGAGCCAGAGGTGGTGAGTGTCTTTGTATTTAATAACTACTGGTAACTATTATTTTTCTGTCCTTAATTTGTTCAAGTGTGAAATTTATCCTTTGAGAACTAAAAGTCTGTTGGACTGAGATGTCTGCCTAAACTGTTCTACATGAAGAGTTAGCATATGATCACTCTGAATAGCAGCTACTTTTCTTATTTTCTTCTCTTCTACAAAGAATAAAACTAGCTATGTTCTAGAGCCTTCATGTGATGTGTAATAAGCCATGTGACACTATGCCCACACAATACTTTACTGTTTGGCCAATTCAGAATTACTGTCAAATTTTCCTAATTCTGTCTAAATACTGACCAAATGAACGTACACAACTCCGAAGAATACTGAACTGTCACTTCCTCCTTCTCTTTAACAGGCATTAATGTTCTGGGTAGTAGATAATTTTCTTATGAAGAAAGGGAAGACAAAAGCTAAACTTGAAGAAAAGGAAGCAGGACAAGATTCAAGAAATGGAAGTAAAGTCCGATACAGGAGAGCAGCATCCCATGAGGAGTCAGAGTCAGAAGTAAGTAAATTATTGCAATTGATAGATATCAATCCAGTTCATCTCTCATGGCATTGATTTCATTGTAATGCTGCTCAACTTAGCTTTGATTTTCTGTGCATGTACCTCTAACAGTAGTTCACAGCATTTGCAGTTGAAAACCAGTTAAGAAAAATGGCATCATTATACTGCTCATAGTAGTGAATTTCCTTCCAGATGGGCAGGAAGACATAACAATATATTTAAATGTCACAGGTGAACTGTGTTACTGAACTTTTAAAAAAAACCCACACAAATATAAAACTAATAGACAATTCTAATTGTGAGAGAAAGCTGGTGGAGGCAACTGGTCTGATTTTGGAGAAATATTTACCTGCTTGCATTAACGTAATTTTACTCTAAATAATACTAAGTGGGCAGTTTTCAGTTCATCTGAAGAATGGGTGGTATCTTTGAAGGTGAGTTGTTTTAGCTTTAGTTGGTTAATGTAATTTTTCTGCGCTATAGACAGTACTATTTATATGGGGTTTTCTTTAATAAAATGACTGCTATATACCAGTAGGGATAGAGAGCTTATATGTTCTCTCTTGTTTTAGCAAACTGCCCCCACTGATGTGGGGGTGCTAGAATCACGTCTTTAGGTTTAAAATCAGTGATTATAGTAGAGAGTAATACACATGCATCCTTCTTTGAAATTTCCTGGAGGTTCCAGATAGGATGTGTGACATCGTTTGATAGTACTGGCAAATTGTGTTCTGTAAGCTCCTTCTTGAGCAAGTAATAAGGTGCTTCACAAGCATAAAAAAAGTAAAAGGTTAAAAGCAGAAGAAAGAAAGAGCATGACTTTTATCTGTGTTACTCAGAAGCTGTAATTTGTTTTTAGATCCTTATTTCAGCAGATGATGAAATGGAGGAATCGGATGCTGAAGAGGACCTGCGTAGACTGACCAACTTAAAGCCCATTAAGAAAAAGAAGCATCGTTTTGGTCTGCCCGTATGACACATTCCCCCACCTGTGTATGTGCAGGTTTCGGGGCAAAAAACTTCCGTCAGTGGGTTTTAATGTTGCAATTGCATCTCCCTTTTCATACAAACTGACTTAAAGGCAAAGTCTGCCAACGGAACGCGGTCGGCTGGAAGATTTCCAGTCCAGTTGCACTACAGACACGCTGACCAATTATGCAAGAATGTCTTTTCATCATGTGTGAAAAACAGCGTTGTTGAGGACCAGGTGCTGGGGGGATTTGTATCTGACGTTTCAGAGAAGATCATAGAAAACAGATACAGTTTAAGATGTTCTCCAAAAGGCATCAGAATCAACTAAGTTAAAGGAGTGTGTTTTATTACTAAAACTGGCTTTTGCAGCATAATTCCTAGAGCAGAATAGTTTATGGTTACAAGCTGTAACTTAACATTATTTTTTTAAGTACAAATGTTTACTTGCTACCGGGTACCTATGGAACTAATAGGTGGAACAAAGATCTTTTTTTTTCCAAGGCTCCTCAAATCTGTTTGACTATTTTATATTTAAGTTATATTTTCATACAGTTGTATTTAAAGATTCTCTTTGTTGGAGAAAAGAGTGTAGTTCCCTTTTTTGTGCAGAACAGGTCAAAAGATTTGTAGTGAAAATCTTATTTATCCTTGTGTCCTGGTTTAAGACAAAGGGATTGCAAAGGGAAAAGCTCTCTGTCACTGCTGAAGTCACCAAATATCACTAAAAATGCAGTTCTAAATGAGCTTTTGACCACATAATTGGAAAATACCCTTTTTTTAATAGGAGGTGGTGTTTGCATATTTGACAAATGTGCACTTTAGTGTATAACAAAAACTTGTTGTGATAGGTTGTTTGTGAAATGAATAACTATGGATGACACTAAATATTTTTGTTTGTGCAAGTCTCTTGTGCATACCTCTCAAATGACCCAAAAGAGATGGAACATTTCTAGTACTTTTCCCTGCAGTGCTGGACCGTGATCTGACCGAAACAGTTGTGCTACAGTATTGCAAATAATTCTTGTTTTTTGTTGAGAAAACAATCTTCTATTTAATATGCTTAAAAATAATAATAATAATATCTCCTGCTTAATTTCCATAAAGTTTGATTATTCTTTAGTAGTGAGTTAAAAAAACCTTGAGAGGTATAATACAGTTGTTACTACAGAATTTTTGTCATTTTCAGTGTCTGTCTTTTGATAACATGTGCTGATCTGAAACCTAGCAGACATGTCTTCAGTGACATCCTTTTGCTTTGCATATTTTCTTAAATGATTGTTTCTGACAGCTTTCCTTGCGTAGTTAAACTTTCTGCAGGACAAGGCAGTGTGTCAAAGAGGTGACAACAGACCTTAATTGCAAATCTGTTGTAGAGTCTGGACATTGGAAATGTTCCAAGCCTTAAACTAAACAGTTTCACTGGAAAACTGCTCAGAACTTTTTAAGATTTTTTTACATTTTTTATAGATTTATTAGGTCTTAATGTGACTTGTTATCCAGACCACTTAAATGGGGTTCTTGGGCCTTAGTAAGTACTAAACTGTGCGCTCACATACTTATTTTCACTATTCCAGCATTCCTTTTCACTGCGTGGCTGCTGAGGTGGACACAATGCTCCCAGACTTCAGGTACACCTCAGCCTGTCCAGCCGACCAGAAGGGACGTTTTACCAAACGTTTGTGAGTTTAGTTGAGCCACTGACCTCTGTTACTGTGCACTGAAATGTAATAACTGCAATAAGTTTAAGTACTAGTGTTTCTTAGAATCATAGAATGGGTTGGGTTGGAAGGGACCTTAAAGACTGTCTAGTTCCAATCCCCTTCTCCCGGGCAGGGACACCTCCCACTAGACCCAGTTGCTCTTTTAGACTAAATCTAGAAACAAATGACAGTGGAAGGTTGAGTTATTCTGGGGAGTGAGGGTATGGAGAAATGTCCCCAGTCAGTGTTGCCTCTGTTCCAGTTTTTTGGGGTTTTTTTCATTGATTGTGTCATTTCTGTTGACTATTTACCACTGGGAGGGTGTATATCTCCAAAAGCACAGTACTTCAAGGAACTCGTTTTCATCAACAGAATAGTCTCATACAGCTCACTTTTCCAAAGGGATTTAAGAGCTAGGACTGGCTCTTGTCACAGATGTCAGCATTTATTTTTTTAGCATAGGATTTGTTCTATTTCAGATAGTGAAAGAAAGCTATTCAACACGTGCTTCATGCCACTGCACAGCCATCGCTGTCCCCGTCATCCATTAGAGATAACTGAGCAGCGCACACAAATTTAACTGTATAAGCTTTTGTTTTATCTTCCTTTTCCCTCTTCTTCTCCAGTAACTTAAATTATCAGAATTATTTCTAGCTCCAGTCTCATGTTTAATCTGTAAAGTGTCAGTATAAAACTATGGCCTTAATCATGTAAAAATATTGTTTTGAGCAGACCTCAAAGTTGTTGACCAAGTACAAAACAGTGTAAAGCACTACGGAGCAGTTTCTTGAAGATGGTTATAGCAAAGTTACACAAATGCCTAATTTTTCATGTCTTAAAGTGCTTAAATGTCACTTGTTTTGAGATTTTGGTATGCCCGGCAAGATGATGTAGTAAAGCACTATGAGCCAAAGAGACAGTATTATGAAGACCACAGTGGTAACAGGAGGAGCATATCTTCAGGAGGTAGGAGGGAGAGAAACAGCTCTAACCTTTTCTACTAAGGTAAAATTTTTATTTGCAACCTTAGCCAATAACAAAAATGGGGTTTTTTTCCTAGTCATTTTTGTTATCCTTTGAAAGAGATGGAAAATGTGAAATAGGCAGTTTTCCTCTTTGCAAGATAAAAATTGGAATTCTTGCAGAAGGTACAGGTGGGATGGGTGCTCTTGGCTGAAGAAATTGTATGTGTGAGAAGGCAGTATGTGCCTAGTGCTTCACTATGTCTTACTGTTCATTGAAATATATTGGCAGCACAGTCCAAAATAAATTTTTCATAAAGAGTTGATCCAGTAATAATATTACAAGATGACAACGTTGATGTTATCCTCAAATTGGCGCTTGAAATTTATGCCTGGTAAATGGACTTTGGGACAACTCACAGCAAAGGTTTAATTTGGGCTGTGCTTAAAAAATATGAGTCTGTTAAATGAAAATAAGCTAGGTAGTATATGCCAAAGTAAGAAAAAGGGATTGTAACTCAGAGAAGTATTGGTGATCAATTTTACCATGAATGGTCAACCTTAAATGTATTAACTGTTCCTACTATCCGACCCGTGACACATCTGCGTAAACTTAAAACACTGGTGTTGTCTAATACGTGCTTTTCAAGTTCTGGCTTTAATATGTTCAGGTCCCCTTGTCTTACTTTGAGTAGGTAAATGCTGTATGTTCTTGTCGCTAACTAAAAATGTACTATAGCTTTTCTTCAGGGAAAACTCAGAAATTGAGTTGCAAATTAAAGCAATGCAAAGTGATCCCCTCCGGCAGGCGTCCGCTCCGCTCCTGGGGAGGGAGATGCGGGCTCTCGCGCTCTGCCGGGGCCCAGCATCACTCCGAATTTCTGCCACTGTGCTTGACTAACCCGTGTTTGCAACTTTGCTGTGCTTTTTACAGGGCAAACCAGTGATGAAAGCAAGTAAGTTCAGCCACATCGAGTCAGAGTAGATCTACAGCATAGACGTGCAAACTTTTTTAGGTAAAGTTTCCAGTTCAATTACTGAAAATGACTACTATGCTTTTACAAAGTAAAACTGCAGTATCTTTAAAAAAGGGACTCTTTTGTAGGTGTTTTTGTCTTGCGTGGGTATCCGTCTCAAACTGAACGTTGGGTTGGTTTGTAAATTCAGAGTATAGTCTATGTGAGCGAAACCAACAGCTGTATTCTGCTGCCCTCTGTTTGGATCATATTGTTTAATCGGTGGTGTTACCTTTAACTTTTAAGGGTATTTGATGTAATTATATTGTATAATGGTTTACAATAAAGTTTGTCTTATTACAGATTTGTACACTTGTTTTATACTTGTTCTGTTCAAAAGTGTGTGTGTTTCAATCTTTATAATGTGCTGTGGTGGGAAGCAGGTTTTGCTACAGAGTTTACTGCAGATGTAATGTTTTGCACTCTCCTGTTGGTATTATTTTCAATATATTAATTTACCTTAATAGGGAGTCACATTTCAGTTGGAGGGAGCACTATTCTTAAGTAGCAAATTTAGTTTACAACTAAGAATCTGTGCGAGCTCTTCTCTGATACATTCCCTGAGGGAGGGTTTTGCCCTCTGTGTGCACACATGGAGAATAACCATCTGTATTTTCATATTGAAAATAAAATCTTTGATGTGCAACCTGAGAACTCCCGAGATGGCAGAACATTGACCTGAGGCCTTCTGGAGAGTAGGATGTTGTTAAAACACTTTAACCACACAGCTGATGATGGCACTCTGCCTTCAGCTTTCCAAGCAAAGCCAGATCTTTTGGACATTGACAACAAGAACTTGTAAAAATATCAACTCCTGAATTTCCTTCCAATGTCCTGCCCCTTAGCAGAGGCATGGCCTAATTCAGTAACTTGTTAACCTGTTTTATCTTCTGTTCCCCTTCTGATTTCTTTGCAGCAGGTGGTAGAAATGCAAGCTGAGGGAAGATGTGTGAGGATCCTGTTGAGAAGTTTGTTGGTGCAGTGCCCTGTATCACAGAACTCATGCAGTTCCTCTTCAGAGACATGAAAGGGCCACATGAGGGATGTCTAGTTCTAGGACCAAGCAGCCTCTCTGTCCCCTGTCTCCACAGGACAACATGCTGGAAATGACCAGTTTCTTCCTTGCTTACTTTAGTCTCTGCTACTTCCCAAAACCATGCAAAGGGGACGAGGAGAGCAGCACTGATTGTTTTCTCCCTGACAAAGACGTCACTCCTACATGCTACCTACGTAGTACAGAGTTGTACCTTAAACTCCAGGGAAGCAGCTTCTTTGCTTACCAAAGTGCCTTATTATACCTCATGAAGTAAGTGTATGGGTTTTTTCTGCTTCGTTGGGCAGAACAATGCTATCTTCCTCTCCAGGTTCCCTGGAGGAATGGTGAGGCATCTACTATCAATTTTCCAGAATGCTGGAGGAAGGAGGCAGGACCATGTAGGACAGGAGCTGGCTCACTGCGAAGCTGTAACATGACCATGTGCAGGTGATTGATATTTATTTATTTAAATTTTTTAAGACTGCAAATAGCAAAGGGTTGATACATTTACACCGCAATACAGTGGAAATCCTGTTCTTGGTGAGCTGCTATTGCAGCTCCCTTCCTGTCCTGGTGGCAGCAGTTTAGTGTGTTCTGCTGGGCTGGACCTGCTCAGCATCGATCCATTGCTGCCTCTAACTCCTCCACAGTGTTTGCCCATTACTTCCCACCAGTGGCCAGACATGTGTATGTTCACTAAATTTTCAATGATAATATCCACCTTTTAGCTGGATATTATCCTTCCTCAACAAAGGAGTTTTCCACACTTCATGTTCCAGTAGAAGATGAAGAGAGGGTTAACTTGCATTTCTAATAGGCACTATTAAATAAATGAGCCTAGCTTGTTTCATTCTCGTTCATGCCCCATTTAACAGATCCCAGGACCTCAACTAGGCAACAGGATTTCTGCTTTGAAATGCAAGTAACTGTAGATTTAGGATGTTTGTGGGTTTTTTTTAAGGAAAAATGAGGCTGTGATCTGTAAGAGAGAATGGTTGTGCTGCTTGTTCAGCGTTGGTTTAGGAAAGATAACAAAAATGTCTAGGCTGAATCTATGGGGGATGTCTTGGAAACTTCAGGATATGCTGCCTACCTCTGTCACCACATCTGTCCCCAAATGGCATGCAAGCTGAAGGTGGTTTAATTTTGCTTGTATAACGATTTTGTTTGTATAAATTAAATTGCTATGGAAGCTGTTGCCTTTGAGTGAAGAATATGCAGGACCAATTAAATGAAGCAATTTTGAAAGCTGAAGGGAAAAAAATAGTTCTGTCTCAGATTCTAAATATTTGCTTTAAATGTGCAGAATGTTATCTTCCTGTTGTGATAGATAGCATCAGAATAGTGACGCTTATGGGACTGTATAGAAACATCTTACTAGAGAAGGGGAGGTGTTACTTTGTACAATAGAAAAAAATCTGCTGTTTTTCCTGAAGTGGAAACTCTGCTGCTGTTCTGCAGAAATGTTTCCTCTTGTTTACGAGGCTGTGGGTTTAAAATAGCCACTCCTTATGTTGAATTTCTGAGTACATAACATCCAAACTGCTTCTTAACCTACAAATAATTTCCCCAATGGTCATGTTAAGGAAAGCTTCTTTCCAGGCCCAGAAAGAATTTGGCTTGAGGGCAAAATGGGCACCCGGAGGCCTGGGGGATAGTTCACAACCCACAGACCCAACTGTCCTAATCGGATGGTGTTGGTGCTGTGCTATTGATGTAATGTTTTCATTGTGAAAAATACCTATTTTATCTTGCCTCCTCTGCTTCTCTCTATGGACTAAACAAAAGACAGGTGGACCTCAAGAAAAGGCCAGGGCAGATTTCTACCACTACAACAGTTGATCTTAATAGGAGAAGACATTTGGAGGTCTGTCACGTCTGCCTTTCTCATACTAACATACAGGCCTGGAGTCTTGGTTCTTTGTAGGTGTTGAGTGAGGTCACAGCAGCTGATTTTTTTGGTGTAATGCAAAGAATTTCTTTTTTATAAAAATACATAGAAGGGAAACAACCTCCCACCCAAGCCTCTCCCAGTAATAAAAAGTAGAATTAGTGCTTAGAGTTTATTTGGTTTTTTCCTACTTAATTAAAAAATTGTTTAGAGAACTAACGACAAAAGTCCTGGAAGAGGTTTTACTACTGTCAGCATGTACAGTGGGGAACACTGGATTTATTCATGTCTGAGTAAAGTATTCCTATATAGGTGACAGGTGAAATTATTAAACTTACTAATACTGCTGTAAGTAGAAAGTGATTTTACTCTCTCAGTTGTGTAAGAACTGGCATTGGAGCCAGCTCAGCAATAGAATTCTAAGGGTAAAATCATTTCCTAATTTAATAACTTTCCAAAATGCACAAAATTCTCCTCTGTTAAAAACCCCTGTGCAAAAGTGACTTAGAGATTAATATTATGCTTTGGATTCTGGATTTATATCTTTATAGATCTTTACAGCACACATATTTTGTTACACTGGGAAAGAAACACAAACTTTTTTTTTTACTTTTCCCCCTTCTCCCCCACCAAGATGATTCAGAGACAAAGTTTTGCATTTTAAAGTTATAAATAGAGCCCCAGCGGACTCCCCGGGAAGTCATTTTGTAGTGGATCGGGCTTCCCTGCAGCCCCACAGCCACAGCTGTCTGCTCTCATCTCTCCCCAAATCCATCCCTCCCCAGGCGCGGGGCGCGGTAAATGCTACAAACCCGAGTCATCGCTAAGAATAAACCCTTCAGCAACAACAGCCTCTGTCAACCTGAATCATCCGGGGTTCTGGTTTGGGAAAGTGACCCAGTAATGACTTCATGTTTGATGCTCTATATAAGTCGAGGAAAAAAACAGGCGTTCGCAGAGCTCGGGCTGGATTTAATCAAAGCTGGGAAACGACCATCAGGAGGGATTAGGCCGAGTGAGCACCGCAGTTATGTCACAGGTACGGGGAGCTCGGGGGGAGCCTGCTCTCCTCAGAGCAGGGCACTCTGCAAATGGGGTACTGTCTTGGGTGCTTTCCTTGGGAGAGCTTCGTTAGCAAGTTACTCTCATTAACCAGCGAATTTGGCTTCTCTGCACCATGCGGTTTGTTTGATTATGTTGAAGTATTTAAACACTCAGTTTATATATTTTAACGAATAACATGTTAGGGATTATTTGAAGAAGGAAAGCATTTGCCCTCTATGTGGTTAATTAATTTAGTTTTAAAATGTTCTGTTTCATCATAAATATTTTTATTTCTGTAGGAAGGGAAAAACCACTCCTTTGGTTTGGGATGTTTCAGAAGAGGAGTGATTTCTGCTTTTCCAACATGCTCTCTCAGACAGTGACTTGAAATTTTGACAGTTGTTTTGAAAGGAAGTGGCCACACTGAAGTGTGCTGCTGCATAAAGCTTAATGTGGTGATGTGCAGGAAAAGAGAGAGTGTGACTGCAGATTATATCTGTTGGGATACAATATTTGAGACTGAAACTTTGTATTACACACTTTGTTCATTTTGTAACTAATGGTTTGTCTCAGAAATGCTGAGGGTTTCACATAAGCATTATGTTTTCAACACAAGCTACATGTGCCTGACAGAGTTCTCTTCAGCAAGGGCGTTTCACAGGTGGGTGGGATGAAGAGCAAGAATCCTTTGACCACACAAAGTAACTCTGGCTTATGTTCTTTACTCAAAAAAAAGAAAAAAATTTAAAAATAGTCATACATCTTTTAAAGCAGCACTTTTTGACTTGTGACAGGTGTAGATAAAGTGCAGGCAATGCTTCTGGGCCAGCTGGGAATGGCTTCTGGCAAACCCTGCTTACAAATGCCCTTGCCTTGGGAGCAGTTAGCAGCCAGCAGATGCTGGTGCTGGCCAGTCCAGGGCTCACCTCTGTGGCTTGCAGTAGCCTTCCCTCCACTTCTTCACTGGAGGCCAGCTAATGCACAGCAGCTGTCCTGCTGGAAAATCCACCTGTAATCAAAGCACCAGAGGTTTTAGTTTAAAATAACAGGGCAAAATTCAACAGTTGTGCTGAGCCTGGCTATGTCTCAGAGCATCTCAAGTGCCTTCTTTCCTTACCCTGTCCCCAAGAAGTCCCTTGTCCCAGTGGAAAGAAGCCTCACAGTTACTGTCTTTTGCCAATAATTGGTGAAGGACCTGAGCAGGTTTCTTTCTGATTTATTATTTCTTTGTGTTAGATCCAGCACAGGTCTGTACTGGCTGCCTGTGCACCGTGGTGTGGGCATGGGGGATTGTTCAACACACTAAAAGCTGTTAGGAATTTTGAAGGGTTTGCTACCACCCGTTCCTCTTGCATGCTTTGGCTACTCATAGAGTGTTTTCCCCAGAGGCCTTGTGAATGTTTTGTTTCCCAAAACACATGCAAAAGGGATTGACAGTGAGCTATTCTGAGCGTTCCCGGGAATCTACAGCCAGTGGAAAACATGCCGAAGGGTCCAGTGCAGCCAGCCTGTCCCTGCCGGGAGCCAGGCATGCTTGTGCTGTCTCTGTAAGCTCCCTGGGACTTGCTGCTCCAACCTTTTGTAGGCCTTGGGGGATTTGTTTCCTTCCACAACTGTTTTTAGCTTTACGGGTAGCGTTTAGAAGTATATAAGTGGGCTCCACTGCTGCCAGAACCCAAAGATCAGAAGCCCTACATTAAGTAGCAAAGGTCAGAGAAGCTTCTTGTTGATGTTTAGGTGTGCAAACCTGTTAGAGTTGGAGTGTGGGGGTCTCTCATTCTTTTTACTCACATCTCCTGTGCCCCTGCACCCTGTCACAAGGTCTCCCTGATGGGACCTTGGCAGTCTCTCCTTGAAACAGTAAACTCAAGAGGGAATGTTGATGGTGCAGACTGCTGCTGATTGACATTGTGTCTGACTTTGAAGTGCTAAATTAAAGTAGTGCTAAATTAATAAGCTGATGTGAACTAATGTTATCCTGATTT
Source organism: Scolopax mira (assembly GCA_004320125.1). Taxonomy (NCBI): domain Eukaryota; kingdom Metazoa; phylum Chordata; class Aves; order Charadriiformes; family Scolopacidae; genus Scolopax; species Scolopax mira. The sequence continues at coordinate 82,180 of BJBW01016093.1, forward strand.
TCTTCTAATAGTAAGATAAACAGTAACAGATTAACTCAGACATTGCAGTTACCACCTGATGATGCATCTGTTTCTGTATTAGATTTCCTTCTCCTTTGGGTTCCAAGTCCAGTGTTTCAGGTATGTTCAGTAGAAAACTCTGTTGAGTGCTTGGATAGTTTCATTCCCTAAATTTAAGATAAGTATGGGTCAAATGTAAAATTTATTCCAATTTAATGAAGCCAGACTTTGGAATCTCTGACCAGTTTCCCAAACAAGTAGTGAGCAGACTGAGGCACAAGCTCCATTTAGTAGTCAATGCTTTTTCCCATCCCAAATATTGGACAGATTCTTGAATTAGCGATTTGTATTTGCAGAATGACCAGGCAGGGCTTGACAGAAAAAATAAAAATAAATTTAAAAAAAAAAGTAATCCACTGTCTCTTCAAAGGCCATGCAATCAGAAGACAGTTACAGAATGGTAATAGAGGCAAGAGATTTTGGGAAGGGCAGTGAAATTGTGGCTGTGCAAAGATCTGGAGTATCTGATGTACAGTCTCAGAATTTAAATAGGTGTGGTATTGTATTAGCAACTCTGTGTTGTAGCCTTTGGGTTAAGGCAGCTTTGTTCCCTGTGCTTTTAAACACAAAATACTGATGAGTGGGCAATACATCTGATTTTAGCCAGCCCCCGTGAAAAAGAAGCGTCCTCCAGTGAAGGAAGAAGACCTCAAAGGAGCCAGAGGAAACCTTTCCAAAAACCAGGAAATTAAATCGAAAACCTACCAAGTGATGAAGCAGTGTGGTAAGTCTCCTTGATGGAAACACTTAAGCAATCTTCCAAAGAAAAACACTGACTTAATTGCTCTCTTCAAGTGAAAGGGTACAGTGTGTTCACCGACCTTGCCCTGGCTGTGCAGGGACTTTGCATCCATCATCTTGATGGCCCCAAGAGGTGTCAACAGTGCTCTGCTTGGAGCTGCCATTCCTCCTGTCTGGACAAAGCTGCAGGGAGAGCCCTGCCTTGGTTTGAACCCTGGGTTCAAACCAAGCCCTGAGACCACAGTCGATGCCAACAGCTGCCTAAGCTGAAGATTGGAGGCTTGCTCATAGACTAGGGGATTTCTGGCCTCTTAACTGGGTCAATTTGATGTGTTTTGAGATGAAGCAGAAATTGAGGAGGACAAAGGACAGAGGGTGAGGGAAAAGAGTGGCTGCTTGCACTTGACAACCCTTATGCTCTGGTTTTGTGCTGTTTTCCCATCACCAGTGGGAGAGTATAAGGAAAAATGATAAATTTTAACGCCTTTTCAGCATAATAGCCTGGACCTCAGTAGTTTCCAAGTTACTAAAGCACCTGCAGTAATTTTGGGCCAGTCAATGATGGCAACCACCTACAGGTGCTGTCAGCTACCCTGTGCTTGGGAAGGGAGCTCTGTGCTTTAATGTTTGGAAAGTTGACCTGGAAACATTCAAGGTCTGGTTGGATGGGGCTTTGATCTAGTTGAAGGTGTCCCTGCTCGTTGAAGGGCGGGTGGATTAGATCGCTTTTAAAGGTCCCTTCCAACCCAATGATTCTAAGTTGATGGATGGATTAAAAATTTATCAGATATATATTTCAGTAGCACTGCACTAGTTTTACTCCCCGAATTTGATGTGCTACCTCACTGAATGCCTCTCCTGTTGTTTTTTTTCCAAGAACAAATGGGCTCTGCAGCACCCTCCATATTCAGCCGGGATCGGACAGGGGGTGAAACTGTCTTTGAGAAGCCCAAAGAGCCAGCCAAGAGCGTCTTTGGCTGACGGCAGAGCTGGACGTGTTGCACCCAGATGATTGTTGTAACGTTTTCCCTGATTTCTGCCTTTTACACTAATGTCACTGTAGACCCAAGTAGCTAATTTCTACTGTAAGTCATTAAGTAGGAAATAGACTCATGTCACAGGGTACAAATTCCATGTTAATTTTTATTATATGCTTTCTTATATTATGTGTTGAACAGTGTTTGCTATAATGGTTTAATTGAAAAAACACTTTGGACACAGCTTGGCACACTGCGCTGACTAATTTCAATGCAGGCTTAGATTAATTCTTTGGATGCTTTGGTGTTACAAGATGTGATCAAGTCTGGCAAATGCAAAGAATAAACATCCAGAGGACACAGTTTTTGGTGTCAGTGCAAGTTCTTCACACCCTGCCCTCATCAAGAAGGACCTGAGGAGGAGCTGGTCAAAGGGGCGTCACAGAAACCTGGAGATTCCACCCAAATCTGCACTGACGGCAGCGGTGCCCTGGTGAGATCCCTCAAGGCGTGTACAAGCTGGTGGCCCCTGCCATGGCTCACCCCTCATGGCCTTCCCCTCATGTTCCTCGATGGATTCCCCTCTCCAGGCCCTTCCTTCATGGCTTCCCACTCAAGGCCTTCTCCTCATGCCTCCCTCCGCACGGCTGCCCCCTTGCGCCCTTCCCCTCACATCTTTCTCCTCACAGTCCTCCCTCTCACGGCCCTTCCCCTCATATCTCGCCCCTCAGAACTCCCTCAGGGCAACAGCGCCATGTTTTGCCCCCAAGCACTTCTGCTGGGAGGCAAGATGCCGGGCTGTCAGTGTGCCTTAGCACCTGGGGGGGGTTCAGCTCATTCCCCCACTTTTTTTTCCCTCATGTCCCATTGGGTCATGTGAGAAGTGGGATGACAGACGGGCCATGACAAGTGCCATGTCCCTCCTGACATGTCCTCCCACTGAATAACCCACTGAGCGTCTCTGTACAGCAGCAAATGTACTTGAGTGGAAGCTGGGTTTTTTTGCAGCTGTTTATATCTTGATTTGCTGCATTAAACACCAAACTTGTTTTCCCCCAAGGCTAGAAATTGGCATATTTTCCCCTCAGCTAGATCTTTGTGCTCAAATAGAGGCGATCCTCTCGCACCCCGAGCTAGCACATCAGCAATGGTAAGGTAGGTGCCATCTTTATTTAAAGGATTACTTTAATGTTGCACAGGCTAGGTTAGATTAAGAGGTGAAAGTGGTATCAAAGGTCTCTGTGCACTGTGAAGAATATAATCTTTGCCTTTTGTGTTCACTTGCTGGATAATGTGTACCAGTGTCCATGAAGCTCCCAGAGAAGCTGCAGAGTGGGATGTGTATAAGGTAGCAGTAAATCCTTGAGGTTTAAGGGAGAGGTTTCCTTAAAAAAAATAAAGATACTGCTGGTGTGTTCCCCTGACACATTTTTTAACTTTTAAAGATTATTATTTGCAGCCAAGACCCTGCCTCTTCTCTCTCTTGGACAGTATTCTCCATGAGGCCTGGCTTCCTCACAGGTAACTCAGCACAGCCTTTTCCTCTCTGAAAGACCCACTTCCAGAGCTTTGAAGTTAAAAACAAAATGTGGAAAAAAAAGCTCCCATCCAACTAACATTGGAGCTCTCCTCCTTGCGTCAGGCTTAACAAACCTTCCCTAATTAATCTGCCATAAGAAGTTGGCAGGAAGTTGTTTAGTAATTAGAAAGATGATTGAGAGGGACAAAATTATGTGGGGCAAAATTATGTTATCACTTTCCGTTGTACAATACAAGTGACTGAATATTGTAGATTTACTAGATTAGGTAATAATAGAGGGAGGTTGTTGTATTTCAAACCCAGCTTCAGGTATGTTGGTGCCAACTTAGAAAGCAGAGAAACCTCTGCCCCACAGATCTACAGCACAGATGTCTAGGGAAACCAAGTTAGTTGTTTACTGGAAACTTGGGATTTTGTTAACAGTTTCATTTCCAGGCCATTAAGTGGATATCCTCTGCATTTTAAGGGATTAAAGCATTACATGAGTTGTAGAAATTAATCAAATGTAGAGCAATTTTAATTTTTCTCTGTTAAAAAATACATATTTTCCTGTCCTCCTGTGAACAATACTTGCAAGTAGTATGAACAGTCTGCCTGGAATAAGTGAAGTTTCTTTTTCCAAAAAAGTTACTTGAAACACAAGCTTTGTAAGTCCAGGCTGTGTTCAAGAAACTCTTTATGGTGAAGTTGTAATGTCTGCTGAAAATATTGAGCCCTGCATTTCTGTATCCTTGGAAATCTAAGGTCATCAGAAACATACTCTCCACCTGGATGCTTTCTCTGTAAAATAGCAATGAAGCAAACACAGGTGCATGTATTTCCACAGGATTTTTGTGTTAGTTTAGGACAATTAATGGCACCAGCTACCATGGAGCTACGGGGAAAGTTCTGACAAAAGCAACACGAAAGAGTGGTTTTGTGTGCAGGTTTAATTGTGAAGGGCTGTCAGAAGAGCAGGGGAATTACAGCAGGAGAGCTGGATTCAGCCTTCATGTGAAGCACTGAGGGAAGGGGGGATCTTTCCAGATTGCATCTCACCATAGCACTGTGTGGTTGCACATTAATGTACCTGTATATACGTTTTCATATAAATACCTACAGGAACTGGGGGCTGATGCAGCAGCTGCCTAAGAGACCCTCTGAACTAGAGCCCCAGGGGATATTATTTTTCTTGGCCTGTTATGTTTTTAAGATTTCAAACATATATTTTTTCTTGCACTGGGAGTGAACAAACAAGTGAAGCCCTCTGAAAGCTTTCCAATAGAGCAAGCAAGCCCTGGACGTGTAGTGTAGGAAAGGCTTTTGGCAGTTTGCTCCTTGGCCCCCATTTCTAACCTTGATTTGCTCAGTGTAGAGCTGAGGAGGTGAACTTTTGACATGGGTTCTGCCCATGGTCTTTTTACCCCACTGCCTAAAAAAACCACACTTATTTCCCCGCAGTGTGTTCCAAATGCTATGTAGAAAAGGCAGACATTATAACTACTTGGATGGAGAAATATCTTTTTAATAGTCACGCGAGCTGTCTTGTGTTAGGGTGCTACCTCAGCACCACATGAGTGAGAGTGTATTTTAAGAAATATGTTAGTATAATACTATCCATAATTAGTTGCATCTAAAAGGTAATTTCTTTTTCCAGGGCTAAAAGCTAACCCTTGACCATCAAAAAGTTCACAGGAACTGCTCAAGTCCCTTTTGAATGAAGACTATTGTAAAATAGTGGGTTAAAAGAGTCATCCCACTTATTTTCCAGGTAAATTCAGGTGCAGGGCTCTCCCAGCACTAATGTTTTGTGTAAACAGCCCCGCTGAGCCTGTGAGTTAAAGGCAGATTTGCAGAATCCCTGGCTGTATATGTCACAGCTGTGTTAGGGTCAGACGAGGCCATTTGTGCTCCTGTGCACAGCTGCTGTTGCCCTCCTTTTTGGGTGGTTTGTGTCGTCTTTGTACACTTTCATATGTGTACATACAGGCACTGACTTAGCCCCTCTCTCCCTAGGGAGTCCAGGCAAGGTCCAATTACTTTGTTTTTATTATTTAGCTAAAGACAAGCCACAAATAAGGATTACTGTTACTTGACAAACAAGGATTATGGATTTTCAGAGGAAGCGAGAAGGGGTGTTTCGAAAGGGATACTCCATACCTCTCATGGTCCAGCTGGGCAGGGAGGCACAAGGTTTGAAGAAGTCACCAGCTGTAAAATGTCATGTGAATGATCAAGGTCAACCAAAGCAGCTTGTTAAGCACTTCCAGGTGAGCTGCCCCAGCCAGGGCTGGGCAGGGAGCAGCATGGTGATTTTTGGCCATGGCCATGTTCCCTGTGATATGCTAATGCTGACTTCTTCTCGGCTGTCAGATTGATGTGCACATCTTTGAGCCCCAAGGCACACGTTTCTTGGAGACAGACACCACATTCATGACAAATGAATTAACTGAAGCGCTCACAAAAGTGCAGAACGAAACGAAGGTAAAGCAGCAGCTGCCAGATGTCACTGCCAATGGCAGCTTTAAGTTATGTTGCTTTTAATCTTTTCTTTTGATTGCTTTGCAGGCTCATATTTTATTTAAGCTCACTACAGATCAACAGAAGATAAATCCTGAAATTGATGAAATGGTGATTTTTGTAGTGTGTTATGATATTAAGAGGTGCCTCTGCAGGTGATATACAGGTAAAAAAGAAAAAAATTCTTTCAGATCACAGATATATCTGAACGTGAAGTGTGATGAGCAAAACAGCAACACTTACTTTGAAACACCAAGTGGCAGGAAAACCTCTTTCCATTAATCCAGGGTCAACAGAAACTGAATTCAGTAGATCCCTAGAGACGTCAGACATGGTACAAGAATGGGTCATCCATGAAAAAACAAAACAATCAGTCTTTCAACATTTGTTTCAATACCAAATCTATATTGCTACTATATAGATGTCTCTATACGCATTCTTTTTTATTATTATTTTGGCTGATGTAGGTTGTTATCCTCCCCTCTACTCTGCCCTATTCTGTCCAGTTCTGGGCTCCCCAGTTCAAGAAAGACAAGGAGCTACTGGAAAGAGTCCAGCAGAGAGGTACTCAGGGGTCAGGGAACTGGACCATCTCTCTTATGAGGAAAGGCTGAGAGACCTGGGGCTGTTTAGCCTGAAGGAGAAGAATGAGAGGGGATTTCCTCAACGCTTATAAATATCTAAAGGGCAGATGTCAAGGGGATGGATCCAGACTGTTTTCAGTGGTACCCAGTGATAGGACAAGGGGAAACAGGCACAAACTGGAACATCTGAACATCAGGAAAAACTGCTTTACTTTGAGGGAGACAGAGCACTGGAACAGGCTGCCCAGAGTGGTGGTGGAGTCTACTCACCAGGAATATCTCTTCTCCTGGAGATACTCAAAACTCGCCTGGACGCCATCCTGTACAGTCTGCTCTGGGGGACCTTGCTTTAGCCAGGGGTGTTGGACTAGATGATCTCCGGAGGTACCTTCCAAACCAAAACATTCTATTATTCAGTGTATTTGTGGTTTCTTGTAAATGAAGCTTAGAATAATGTGATTTATATAACTATTAAAATGACTGCTTGGGTATCTTTTGTCTCTTGTGACAACTGAGGCATAATTAAACAGAGAAGAAACTTAAAAATATTGATGAATTAATGCATATCCTAGGGAATAAAGTACATTATTTTCTATACTATATCATTAATGAAGTATATACCTGGATGTGCTAAATGATGGCAGTCACAGTCAATGGACAAAGATGTGCTTATGGGCTCTAACAAAGAGGAAATGTATTATACAGTGATAATACAAACATATCATACATATGGCACTGAGCTGTATAATATATATGCTGTTCTCTTGTAAGTTGCTCTCCACAGATAGTCTCACTTCCAGCTATTTTAATAGTTATTTAATTTGGGCAGTATGCTGAGCATGCTGCCTGCCTTCTTGCTGTGCCAGAATGTTAAGATGTTAAGATGTTAAGACACAGCTAATATGAAAAAGAGTCTGAAGATCATCCATTAATAATCTCTATATATTACTTCTTCATCATTAACACAGACTTTAGTATTTTAGCACAAGAAGAGGACCAGAAAATCCTGGAGGCCTTAGAGCTGTCTCCTGCAGTACAGTTTCATTATGCCCCTCACGTCCATGGTGGCCAGGAGCAAATGGAGTTGGCCAACAAACCCACTGAAGCTGGTAAATGGGGTATTGATGAAATATGTTGGTGTTATTGATGGGTTGTTGCTGAGCTCCAGTCTAGGATCATTCTGTGGTGATGTGACACAGTGATAAGTGACATCAGAGGCAGGAATTTAAGGATTAGCTTCCTTTCAAAATGAAATATACAGGTGGGTTTTTTTAAGTTGAAATAGTGAAATGGGCACCACTATTGAAAGGGATAATAATTTGTTTGAATATTAACTAATGTAATTTACGAGTTGTTACTCAGCATTCCTCCACTCCAGTGGGATTCTACACCTTTCTCTGTAGCATTGAAGTGGAAAAATTAATGTAGGAAAGGAAAGCAAGCCATTGCTGGGAGACATGTATATGCTCTATCCGCCTACCCTTTAACACAAAAAAGCTCATCACATGAAGCCCAGCACCATTTGTCCCAGTATTGTAGTTTGGACAAGGGTAAAATCTCTCACTGTTGGCTGCATGACACTAATCTGTCCCTCTTCCTTGTCTTAGATAATGAGAAGCCCTGCTGTTTTCAAGTAGGAGGTAAATGTTTTCTTCTTTTCTGGTAGCATAGTTCCATAATAGTCTCTTAATGAAAATGGTGGTTATTCTATAGAGGGCAAAATCTGAGATTTGGAAAAATAAATTAAGCAAAACATAAGTAATGTTCACCAAGGTGTATGCAGGGTTTGGATAATGTGGGCAAAGAGAGAAAGTCTTCCATTCTTCCATTACAAGTCTCAAAGGTCAAAATTGTCTTTACCTGTGATGAAAAGTCGTTCTTCAATTGAAAGGTGCTAATGATGATTTCTCCTTCTTCCTACCATGTGTGAAACATCTGTCCAAAGGTTAAAATCAAGATATTTTGGAGAGACTTCAGAGGACGATATAGGTATTTTTTTCTCTCTTCCTGGAAATAATAGATCTGTTTGAATATTAATTTTGAACTTCCAGCATTATTAGTCTGATAATCTTAACTATGGTAATACATCATAATAGCGAGGCTTTTATAGGTGAAGAGTCTTCATTTTGCTCTACTTCTTTCACAGAAATGTATTGAGGGAGTTATAATGCTGCCCCGTTCTCTGAAGGTTCCATGTTGGTGCTGGGGAGGTTAATAGCCAGAAACTCACTGATCAGAAGCACACCAAGAGATCATTCTGCCCTGCTCAGGGGGCACAGGGGGCTTGGCACTGCCCTTCACTCAAAGCTCCCTTTTGCTGCAAGGGAGATTTTGGGGCCACCTCTGCAGCACAACCTGTTTCTGTAGTAGATGCCAAGCCCTATGTTGGTGTGGTGGCCGGGCAGGCGCAGCTGCTCAAAGGCATAGGGATGTCCCCAATGGATCTGGGGTTGGTGCCTGCCTTTTCCCATTTTCCTGGTATCGGTGCTCACATTCTGTGGGCTTGACCACTGCAGGTAGTTTACTTTGGAGAAGGAAGACAGATGCAGCTGAGAATTACAGATTTGATATTTGAAACACTCCTGTAAGGTATATAGCACAATCATGAATGAAGTACTAATGCTCTCTTTTATTTCTCCAGATGCTTATAGACTGAGGAGTGGATTACTGCCTGGTAAGTGCCCCTCTGTTGTTTCTATTCAGAATCGCTTTATAAAGTTAATTTCATAAGTAGGTTCATAGCAACTTTACTTTAATAAATCCATTTTCATTGTGGATGCCCAAATGATACAGAATTTAGTGTTTATTATATATGTGTATATATGTATTTCAGTCCACAGATGTTTTATAATGAACTATAAACTTATGAAAACAATCTTGGTCCCTTTTCAGAAATAAAAGATTATTGTACCTCCTGAATATAAATGTGAAAAATCTGAAAACTATATCCTAGTAAGCTGAAGAATATGGGTGTAAAAATTAATTCAGCAGTCCTGGGGTTTGCTATGTGAAGCCAAAGTGGGACACAGCTGTTTGCACGATGACAATGCCTGTCCTGCAAGGAGGGAATCCCAGGGCCCTGCGGAGACAGAGCGTGGCATCACCATGAGTTCCCATAACACTGAGCAGAGAAGGTGCTGGCTGGTGTCTCCATAAGATCCGTACACGTGCCCTCCAAAAAAGTCAGCAGACAACGGGTGAGAGGGACTCCCTGTTTTAAAAGGTGGGGAGGGAGATGCAAGGCATGACCCCAATCAACAAAACATTGGAAAAACCTTTTATTTCAGGTTGATGGCAAGCTGAGACCCACTCTATCAGCAACAAGAAGCTGTTGTCAGTAATAATGTTTTTTTCTGACTGCATCAGCTCTATGAAAACTTTACCCCTTCTTGCAAACCTTGGCTGGTTCTTCCCACATGAATGAAAATTATCACCGTATCCCATGAGAAATCCTCTCTGGCTCAATGATGTAACCACCAACAGAAATGTTGCATAACAGATCTTCAACCTCAGCTTTTTTAAGGGCTTATTGTCCTTAACAAACTAAGTTTGGCTACTTTGTTGGGTTTATTTGTATCAAGATGCTTTGTCTGGGTGTGCTTTTCAATAATTTTTACTGTGTTGATTTTAATTTGTTCTATAAAAGCTATAACTAATATTTTAGATATAAATTAAGTCATTTTGCTGTGCCTGTTCAAAGGGCACGGGCTAGGTTTTCTTTGCCTGCTAACATTGTTTCTTCTGAATTTTCAGCCAATGAATATCCACAGCTTCTCTTGCAATTAACCGGACAAAATGAAATAATCTCTTTAAATATTGATGGAAAAGCAGAGTCTTCTGTCCACCTGCTGTCAGATTTGGATCAAGGTGAGTGAGCCACATTACTCCTGACCCAAGGACAAGGGGAGTCGCTTTGGTCTATGAGAGAAGTTGGTGTCTTTAGGAATAGCCCCCTTTTGAGTTATGGCCCCCTTCAGGCTCCTATCATATCCGCTGCCTCGCAGTGAAAGGCTGTAGTTAATTTTCCTTTCTATTAGGCAATATTTACTTTCCCTGTGTGAGAGCTGAGGGCACTTCTGGTTGTGGGTCACCTCCTGATGTCATATGCATGGTCTTTAGGCTTTTCCCCTGCCCAGCCCTTGGGGGGCTTCTGAGAGTGACGAGACCCTAAACCCCATGATCCCTATGTGCTGCTGGAAAGAGGCAGCTGCAAATATGCTGCAGTTTTTCTGTGGTCCTGTGCTCAGAGCAGCCATGGCCGCAGGCACCAGTTATCAGTTGCTCTCATTATGGAGCAAAGCCACCTCACGAGGCGGCAGTGTGGGGGTAAAAAGACTTCTGGTGGCTCCACTGCAGCTTCAGGACACCTGGAGCTGGAATCCAGGGTATTCCACCTCCCAAAACTAGATTTGAGAACGCAAAGCTGTTTCAGCAATAAAACTGAAGCAGTTTTATTAAGATCACTCACACCTTAAAAGCACAGTCACTTGACAAATTTGTGTCAGTGTTATTAAAGGACTCACTGTGACAGGAAAACTTGGAGATGGAATAAATCACTTTGTGCATTTTGAAATCACGTACGTGAATCCCCCCACACAAATCCACGACTCCGTGGATGAGATTATCCTAAGGCACAATAAAGAGAGCACTTGGCTGCCATGGACAGAGTCAGCCACCTCCACCATCCAGGGGTAAGAAACATCACCCTGTCCTTTCCCAAACTTGGAAAATGTGTCAGATCTTTTTTCATCCAGGCTTCCACTTTCACATTATCTTCAAGTGAGTGCTTCCAAATGTCCTTATCCAGTGAGTAACTCAACGTGAAAGGAGGCAGGGTACCTTCAAAATTCCCCATTTCCAATACAGAGAGAAAAAAATAAAAGCTTTTATTTTAATTCTCCCTGACTGTGTAAGAGAATCAAAACAACTGCACCACCAGCCTGCCTTTCTGCCTGGGTGTCAGAGGCAGAACATTTATCTTCCAAAGCAAAGGGCCCCCTGTGGTGCAGAGCAGCCCCCGTGCCACTGCCTGCCACCAGGCACTTTGCCTTCCTGCAGCCGCAGAGCGAGCGCTGCGAAGTGATGGCTCTGACATTTACTGTCTCTTTTATCCAGTGGTTGGCTCCACAGAGGCTGGAGTTTTCTTTTCCTCAGTTTCAGCCATCGCTCACATCTGGGCAGCTGACAGTTTTTATGGGAAGGCATAAAGTGCTTGAATAGCTGTCTGTAACTAAATGCCTGTTTTTGGAGAAAGAGTACTTTAAATGTAGACTTCATTTGTTGGCTAATTAGAGCAGATCCTTCACTACCACAAGAAAGACCTGGATGTAGCTGGTTCCAGCAGCTTTTTTTTTGTATTGCTGAAATAAACTACTGGGAGTATTTGCTGTTGGTCTGGGGCAGACAGGACACATAGCACCCCCTCCCTTATAGGCAGTTCTAGACAATAACAGAAATCCTAAAACAAATGCTTTCAATTATTTTTGTAACCCAAAGTGGAGCCAAGAACATGCTGGATTTATGCCCTGCTGTAAGATTTTGTTCACCAAGCAGAGAGATCCCCTCCTGCAAACCCTGAGCCCCTGCAAACGCAGCGCTTTGTGCAGCCTGTGTGGGTCTGAGCCCCTCTGCAAGGCAGGAAAAGGACAGTAGATGTTTGTGATCAGCAAATCCACCTGGGGTCAAAATAAAATTAACTGGTTTAGAAGAAAGACAGGGTCTGAAAAAACTTGTGGAATATCAAAGAAAAGAAAGTGTTTGACTTGTTCACA